>JBBDGP010001104.1:202500-330000 GCA_037952835.1 Lithobates septentrionalis | reverse complement strand
AAGTGGCAGCCGCCTAAGTAGATACCCTGTTTCCCCGAAAATAAGACCTAGTGTGACTGTCGGTGATGGCTGCAATATAAGCCCCACCCCTCAAATAAGCCCTACCCCGTTTCCCCGAAAATAAGCCCTACCCTGAAAATAAGACCTACAAGGACTTTAAATAGGGCTTATTTGGGGGGTAGGGCTTATATTGCAGCCATCACTGACAATCACCCTAGGTCTTATTTTCGGGGAAACAGGGTACTTGCCTTGCAGCTCTGAGTCTAGGATTCGATTCCCACTAAGGACATAGTTGCATGGAGTTTGATTCTCTTGTAATGGTACATACAGGAACATTCGGGTCAAGCTTGTCCTTAGAGGAAGTTTCATACTCCACCAGAGCCACTGCCAAGCACTGCAGAGGAAAGAGGAGCAATTCAGCCTCAAGCAATTCAACAAATGCCCAAAGTGGACCTGTCAGGGTAGTTAGAGGGAGCCGCACACTTTGAAGGTGAAAGCTGTAGGTCTCTTATAACAGATCACTGGTGGCCAAGTCTCTTGATAGAGGGGGTCTTAAAGTGGTTGTAAACCTCAGACATGAATTATGAACAAAGCATATCCCTCTTGTGTACTCAATCCATAGTACGAAGGCCCCTTTCACAGTGGGGCGGTGAGGGCATCAGCACTAAAACGGCGCTATTGTTAGCGCCGCTTTACCGTTGTTTTAGCGGCGGTATTCGCCCGCTAGCGGGGCGGTTTTAACCCCCGCTAGCGGCCGAAAAAGGGCTGTATAGCCGCGCTTTGCCATTGATTTCAATGGGCAGGAGCAGTGAATACACTGCTCCTTCACCACTCCAAAGATGCAGGAGTTTTTTTTCCCTCCTGCCAGCGCACCGCTCCAGTGTGAACGCCCTCGGGGCTTTCACATTTGAGACACAGCAGCGGCAGTTTTATTTTGGTTTGCAGGCGCTATTTTTAGCTCAATAGCGCCTGCAAACCGCCCCAGTGTGAAAGGGGCCTTTGTGTCATTACTGGCTGCTGCTTTGTTCCTCTACGATTACTTCTGACAAGTTTTCCTGACTCCAAGAGAAAAAAGGTGACAGGGGAGGGGCCTCCAGCTGATTGGTAGCCTCAGCTTTGTTTCTGTGTGCTGCGTGAAGGGGGTGTGTCCCTTCCCATTCAATCAGCTCTCAGAGTTCCCCCCACTTATGTAACTTCAGCTCCACGCCCCCTGTTGTTCAGAGCCAAGAGGTCCTGTATAAATTCTACACTTTGAATGGATGTAGAAGAAATATTGTGGCAGATAAACAGGTACAACTTATGTATGAGGATTTTTTAATCTCTGTATCACCTGAGGCCAGTCACTTCACTGGGTATATGAAAGGGTTTACAACCATTTCAACTATGGCCCCCAAGATCACCAAATGGCTGGACATGATATTCAGATAATACAGAAAGCTGTCAGACTGCAAACATATCACAGAAGAAGGACAAAGACCACAGGCATGCTATGGGTGATGGCCAGAGAGTGCAAGCAGGCAACAGCCGATGGTCAGAGACACATTACATGGGACTGCTAGAGATTAGAGAAGAGCTCCAAACTCATCTCTAGCTGAACTCCAACCTCCTGCTTTTTTTTCCTCCAATGAGCTGTCGGCTGGGTCATTCCTACCCCACAGCTTCCACTAACAAAGAGGGGCTCTACAGGGTGGTAATAATCCAGTCTGCAGGTCATTGGAGTAAAAGAGTTCAGAGTTAGGCTAGGGAAGAGTTCGGAGGAACCATTTCATCTATACTACAAATCACTATTAATTCAGCCCCTTACAAATTAGGGATTACACATTTCTTCAGCTCCTCTAAAAATTTCTTACGCCACACTTTATAATTCCCTCAGCAAGATCCTTTATCAAAATCAGAGGGAAAAAAAAACATAAAATAAAAGGGTTAGGCAGGACAGAAAAAAAGAAGATTGCTAGAAAAAAAAAAAGCATCTAGGTAAGGAAAACACAGAATACTATGTGGGCCTGAGAGTATTAAAGGGCCACAGGTCGGACACTATGGCTCCACCCCCTCCATGGAGTAGAGCAAGCACTGGCCCCCCCCCCCATGGAGTACAGCAAGCACTGGGTCCCCCCCTCCCATGGAGTACAGCGAGCACTGGGTGTCCCCCCCCCCCCCATGGAGTACAGCGAGCACTGGGTCGTCCCCCCCCATGGAGTACAGCGAGCACTGGGTCCTCAGACCAGCACATGACTCCAGAACCTAAAATAGTGATTTGTGATAACTTGGGTTTGGCATGCAGAAGAAGTAGAGACTCCTTTTAGAAACCTTTTCTATCATTCATTAACCATGGCCTTCCACTGACTAACTTCAAACTACCAACTTGGAACCAAACGTCATAACAGTACAGAGTGCATAGAACTTTACTCTACTTTATATAAATCTCCCATTTTTACACTGACTGAAGATCTATTTAAAAGTGCAACTAAAATACTCAGAAACTGGTATATAGAAGTTCTGCCTTCAGCTTTCTATATATTTTGTTAATTTTCCATCAGCTACGGATATAAGACCATTGCCGTGCTCTGCTGTATGGAAACTAAAATCACATATGTTCTGCATTATATAAGCATTTCCAAGTCAGATAAAAATGAAATGGATTACACACAACGGATTGTCCAGCAAGGACATCAGGAACATTACATAATCCACTAAGGAAAACGCACCACAGTCCCGACTCACGAGTGTCAATGATGGAAAACAAAGCCACTGAAAAGAACATACAAGACATGGACAATGCCATATAAGTGAAGACACTATGGGTGGGATAGAGGAGCATTGTAAAAGTAATACCAGAGGAACAAAAACCTTTATAGGGCTGAGAAAGGTCATGGTGTATATTGTGCCTCATGTCAATCCAATTCCAGGTTGTGCTGAGCTGGATATAACCGACAGCCCCACCTTCTGCCCGCACCTAAATGTCATGTCCCCCAATGATTAATACCCGGAGAGTAAGCAGTCTACATTCCCAGCATTCATCCCTGGGCACACACTGCCCTAAAGGGAAGTACACCGAGTGAACCAACCTGCCAAGAGTCTCAGAGTTTAACAAGCTGTCAGCAGTGAGGCTGGAGGGTGCCAGTCTGTACCTTCTGCCCCCAATTCCTCAGGCACCAGGGTCAAACACTCGGAGTGCACAAGACCTAAATAGACACAATTCTACAACTGTGTAGAGAATTTGTTCTTTATTTTACCTGCATCGAACAAAGACAGCCTGCAAGTGCTGAGGAACCATTTGTCTGCAATCAGTGGACTGGTATTATCTATACAACTAAACTTATTCGTGCAACTAAGGGGAAACATTGGACAACTCTATCTTGGTACTATGTCAGAAACCTGGAAGGTTCCATGCCATCATAAGACTCGTACAATGTATGTAGGCACCTAAATACTTAATTATGCCAACATCACTTTAGGATCACTTTGTGAAACAATGATATGAAAAACACCTCAGGTGTGGTAAACAGCTGGCATAACAAACAGCTCCTCTATTTATTTTTTTAGGACATCACAGCTGGTTGAACATACCAGATGGAAAACTAGCTGGCCATAAACAGCTCAAATATGGCCTGAATCTCTCTACAGGAAATAGATTTTAAAGCTGAAAAATAAAAACTTGCATAAAAAAAAAAAAAAAATGAATAAAAAAAAAAAAAAAAAAAAAAAAAAAAAAAAAAAACGCAAATGGGAATGGTGGTATCTATTTTAAAAGGTCCTTGGAGCAGCTGTGACATAATTCTCATGCGTCTTTCTGTGCAATAATCTGAAGGACGTTTTCAGCAAATGGAATCATAGGCCTGGAATACTCCACTACCCAAATCAGAAACATTCTGGGGGACATTCTTTATACTCCTTATCAAATCAGCAAAAAAAACAAAACCAAAAGGGCAGCTATGGATGGGAATTCCCCATCACCTGTACAAGCAGTTTTGGATGGCCTCTCTGCACCATTTAAAATTATATATATATACATACATACACACACACACATACATACAAACACACACACACTATGACATTTAGTAAAAGTTTGGCAGCACAGGCACATTTATTTCTATGCAGTTAGACAAGAAGATCAATGCAATGCTTAGCTGACCCCCCGGTAGTCAAAGAGCTTGAATGCTGCAAGTGCCAATGTATATCATATTCTGAAACACTAAAACCTCCAGCTAATCCTCAGGTTTTCCAAAAAATAAGGTTTACCTGAAAACTGAATAAACCTCAGGGATTCTTTAGGGTTTTACATATCCCTGCTACTATGCCACTTTTCATCATAAATTCTCTTAAGAGAGAATCCCAAAACTTAAAATCTAACTCAAGCCGTAGGTAGCCCTGTAAGGCTTCATGTACACAGGATGTTTTTAAAACCTCTCCTGAACAATTTGACAGATAGTTTTATAAATAGCCAAAAATGAAAGACGGTTGTAAATGAAAACGCGGCTAAACATGAGTTACCGCGTTTAGAAGCGTTTAAACTCAGCGTCTGAACCCATTTTTTTTTGCGTTTCAAAAAAATCCTGTAAACTTAACTGCCTGGAAACCACCACCCTGTGTACATGTACTGATAAGATAACGGAGGAGAGTTCAGGAGCAGCTGAGAAAAATGCGCAATTGCTCCTAAACATCTGTTTATCAGCAGCAGTGTACATGAAGCCTTAGGGTCGGTTCACACTGGGGCAACACGACTTCAGCGCGACTTTGTACCGCGACTTCAACAAATTACAAGGTGACTTGAAGTCGCCTTCATGACAGGCGACTTCGGCTGTGGCCAATCACAGGGCAATCAGCTCTCTGGGGGGGAGGGAGGGAGGGGTTTTCCCTGCAAAGTCGCTTGACTTTACAGAGAGATCCGACTTGGAGGCGACTTCCATTGATTTCTATGGTACAGGTCGCCTACCAAGTCGGATCCAAGTAGTACAGGGAGTACGCTCTGAAGTCGGAGCGACTTCAGTAGTGTCTATTAAGACGCTAGCGTTCACTCCCATTGAATCTATTTCTGGGGCGACTTGGGGCGACTTGAGGGCGTACAAGTCGGATCCCAAGTCGCCCCAGTGTGAACCGACCCTAAGGCCTGAAAACAACATCTTCTAAACCATTAGAGCCTTAGACGCTGAAACAACATCTTCTAAACCATTTTTTTGACAGCTTGAAATCGGCATTTAAAAACGCCGTTTAGCAGCGTTTGCGTCTGGGAGCGTTTAAGATATTATAAGACCCTCCCAAAGCACAAAAAACTGTATTATTTAACTATTTCAGCCATTCTGTGAGACCAGAGTGAGTAGCAGCAGCTCAGAGAGCAGCATTGTACTTATATCTACCTCAATTTCAGTGCTTTTACTATGGATCCCATAATGAGTATATGTGAGGAAATTAAAAAAGCCAGATATTACATTTCATGCAACTAGGTTTGATCAAGTCGGGGGTCAAGCTCAATGGTGGGGTCATCTGGTTCAAATCTAACATATAGGTCAAATTCCAATTCTACTTTGGCTAACAGCAATGCTAGTGGTGTATTGGATTGGACCATGGGCTCATTAGGAGTATATAAATGGTCTATAAAGCATTGCAAGCAATTTCAAGTTTTTTTAAAAAAATTTTGTGGTTTTTCATCATTTGCTATCATTTTTAGGTTTTGTAATGTAAAAGAAAAAAATAGGGCACCTTTAAAAGCGTTTCTAAACAAAAAAACTCAGCTAAACGCCGGTACCGCATTTAGCGTCGAAACTTCGGCGTCTGGACTCCTTTTATTGCCTTCAAAGAAAAGCCTCTAAACGCAACTGCCTAAAAACGACATTAAATGAACCTGTGTACATGTACACATAAGATAACATTGGATGAGTTCAGGGGCAGCTGAAAAAAGCATCCAACTGCCTCTGAACATCCGTTTACCAGCAGCCGTGTACATGAGGCCTTTAACATTCAGGCCCGGTTCACACTGGTGCGATGCGAGAACCCTGCGAATCCACTCCCGCATCGCACCGACTCGCATGGCAGTTCACACTGCCATATGCTAACTGCTGGGGAGTGTCAATACATTGTTAACGACACCCCCAGTTCAGCTTGCATATCGCACTGCGAACTGACAGTTCGGACATGAATTGGATCGCACAGGTGTGAACAGCCATGTGATCCGATTCTGGTCCGAAGAAAAAAAAAAAAAAAAGGGTCCCGTGCGAGTTTGGACCGAATGCGGTGCAATATCAACCGTACTATCTGTATGGCTGAAATCACATCGCACAGACATGGCATGTGATGTAAACAGCAGTGCGCTGCGAATCACATGCGATGTCTGGCATCGCACCAGTGTGAACCGGGCCTCATTGTGTTCTGCCGGCAGGGATGGCTCCCCAAGCCCTCCAGCTGGGAGAACACAATATCTCTGCAGAGGGGATTCCCCAATCAACACAGCCTGTGTTGATGAGGGGATCGTGCAATTTTCTTTCCTGCAACCTGTGTTTGCAGAAAAGAAAAATCGCACTATGGATGGCTTTAGCACCACCCAAAGCAGCTGGATGCAAAACTGTCGGTCAAACAGACTGCATCCTATCGCAGTCCTGATTATAAGAATGCAGCGAGTATCGGCCATGAGCACACAATAGTGGGTAACACCAGTTCTTCCATCTATACTGTTCAGCATGGATGGAGGAATCTATTGTGGGTTGAATGCAAGAAATCTAGCCCTGCGTAGCTTTAGAAAACTGGTTTGAATAAGTTAAGTGGATGGTAGGCTGGTATTGGAAGTATGTGTCTGCGCCACTCTCCTCCTCCTCCCTTTTCTCTGCTCCAAAGAAAATACAAATGGCTTTTCCAGGCCAAGCATTCATGTTCACGCACCTCATCAAAGACACATCCTGCCTGCACAACCTACTGCCCATTTTTGTCTATAGGAACAAAGGAAAATGATAAGCTCAGGTGCAACATTAAATGTTTAATATGCGTTTTATTGTGCGGGTGTGGTTACATGGATGTGCTGGACTTCATATATAGTTTAAGAAGTTCAATCGTTTAAACTAAAAAAAAAAAATGTTAAGGCAAAGAAAACATTATATTGCAGCTTACCAATTCTTCGATGTGAAAAGCAAGATCTGCCCATAATACTATTTAGTAGCTTGTTGCTCAACTACACATTCACTCTAAAAGATAAAAATGAGTTTCCTGATGCTGGATTCAGCTCATGGATGGTAATGCGTCCCACACACCACAAAATTGCCATGTAACTGGTTTAGCCTACAATATAATTGTCACATGCCTCAAGGCTGTCAGCATTTCTTCATCATAAAGCTCCTGCATGACGGTCTCAACAAGCTGCAAATTCCAGTTACTATGTGATACACAACATCATAAAGAAAACAAAAAACTTCCTTCACCTTCCATGAATGTCTCAAACAATCCCCATCCCAGACAATGCAGCTTAAAGCCGTGTTCCCGACGTTTATTATTTTTTTTTCTAAAGTCAGCAGCTACAAACACTGTAGCTGCTGACTTTTAATAAGGACACTTACCTGTCCAGCGAGCCCGCGATATCGGCCCCCCCGAGGCCAATCCGTCCATTGGATCGGCTGCCGACGCCGCCATCCTAACTAAGGGAAACAGGCAGTGGAGCCTTGCGGCTTCACTGCCAGTTTCCTACTGCGCATGCGCGAGTCGCGTAGCGCTTTGTGAACGGCCCCGTTGGCTTCTGGGATACACATATGTCCCAGAAGGCAACGGGGCTGCTCACCTAAGAGGAGGAAGCGCCACGGAATAGGACGAGGCAGATTAGGAAGACTGCCTAGCAACAGGGGTTTCAGGTAAGTTAAAAAAAAAAAATTCTAATTTTTTTTTTTTTTAAATATTGATGCACTTTTTTATTTTAGAGTGGCCCTCCACTTTAATTGAGAGGGTTTCAGAAGCAACAAAGGCAGTGCTGTCATCCACGAAGCAGAACTAGGTGTGGCCAGGTGTTTACTGACAACCTACAGACAAATCAGCAGTGACAATGCCGATAGCCACATCGCCTGCAACATTTTCTTATCCAATTGTAGTGCAAGAAGGTACAGCCTACGTGGGGGTGACAACCCTGCTCTGAATCTAGGAGCAGTGCAGCATTGTTGCCACATCCATGCATACATAGGCATTTAGAAGCAGAAGAAAATAATCCATAGCCAGCGGGTTCAGGAGAGGTGAACGCTTTGCCGCAAAAAAAAAAAAAAAAAAAGACAGGTGATAAATATTCTGGTCAATGGAATGAATGAAAGCCCAAAATGAACATCCTACACTGTATCATTGTTTATTAGAATCCATGCCTCTAAATACTTCACAAAAAAGGTATCTTCATAGATAGATATAGTGGCTATAAAAAGTCTACACACCCCTGTTAAAACATCAGGTTTCTGTTATGTAAAAAAAAAATAAAAACACAACAAAGATAAATCGTTTTAGAACTTTTTCCACCTTTAATGTGAACTGTATACTATAAACTGTACACCTCAATTGAAAAACAAACTGAAATCTTTTAGGAGGGGGAAGTAAAAAAATAAAATAATGTGGTTGCATAATTGTGCACACGCTCTTATAAATCGCAAAGTAGCTGTGTTCAGAATTAAGCAATCACATTCAAACTCATCTTAAATAGGAGTCAGTACACACCTGCCATCATTTAAAGTGTCTCTGATTATCCCCAAAAGTTCAGCTGTTCTAGTAGGTCTTTCCTGACATTTTCTTAGCCACATTCTACAGCAAAAGCCATGGTCCGCAGAGAGCTTCCAAAGCATCAAGGGGGTTCTCATTGTTAAAAGGTATCAGTCAGGAGAAGGGTGCAAAAGAATTTCCAAGGCATTAGATATACCATGGAACACAGTGAAAACAGCCATAATTAAGGAGGAGTAAATATGGCACAACAGTGACATTACCAAGAACTGGACGTCCCTCCAAAATTGATGAAAAGACAAGAAGAAAACTTCTCAGGGAGGCTGCCAAGAGTCCTACAGCACTTTTAAAGGAGCTACAGGAATATCTGGCTGTGTGGTACATGTGACAACAATCTCCCGTATTCTTCATATGTCTGGGCTATGGGGTAGAGTGGCAAGGAAGCCTTTTCTTACGAAGAAAAACATCCAAGCCTGGCTAAATTTTGCATAAACACATCTAAAGTCTCCGAAAAGCATGTGGGAAAATGTGTTATGGTCTGATGAAACCAAGGTTGAACTTTTTGGCCAGAATTCCAAAAGATATGTTTGGCGCAACAACAAAACTGCACATCACCAAAAGAACACCATACCCACAGTGAAGCATGGTGGTGGCAGCATCATGCTTTGGGGCTGTTTTTCTTCAGCTGGAACAGGGGCCTTAGTCAACATAGGGGGAATTATGAACAGTTCCAAATACCAGTCAATATTGGTACAAAACCTTCAGGCTTCTGCTAGAAAGCTGAACATGAAGAGGAACTTCATCTTTCAGCATGACAACGACCCAAAGAATACATCCAAATCAACAAAGGAATGGCTTCACCTGAAGAATAAAGTTTTGGAATGGCCCAGCCAGAGCCCAGACCTGAATCCCATTGAAAATCTGTGGGGTGATCTGAAGAGGGGTGTGCATAGGAGATGCCCTCGCAAAATGACAGATCTGGAGTGTTTTTTCAAAGAAGAGTGGGCAAATATTGCCAAGTCAAGATGTGCCATGCTGATAGACTCATACCCAAAAAAGACTGATTGCTGTAATAAAATCAAAAAGGTGCTTCAACAAAGTATTAGGCCCCTTTCACACTGGGGCAGCATCGGCGGTAAAGCGCCGATATTGTTAGTGGCGCTTTACTGTCGGTATTCGGGGTAAAACCTCCCCCGCTAGCGGCTGAGAAAGGGTGAAAAAAACACTGCAAAGCGCCTCTGCAGAGGCGCTTTGCCGGAGGTATCGCCGCGCTGTCCCATTGATTTCAATGGGCAAGTGCGGGGAAGGAGCGGTGAATACACCGCTCCTTCCCTGCTCCGAAGATGCTGCTTGCAGGACTTTTTTTCCCGTCCTGCTAGCGCACCACTCCAATGTGAAAGCCCCGAGGGCGGCAGCGGCTGTTTCGGGTCGATTCGCAGGCGCTCTTATTAGCGCAATAGCGCCTGCAAACCGCCCCAGTGTGAAAGGGGCCTTAGTTTAAAGGGTGTAAACACTTATGCAACCATATTATTTTCAACCGAGTTGTATACAGTTTATAGGTCACATTAAAAAAAGGTGAAAAAAGTTCTGGATTTATCTTTATCTATTTTTTTTTTACATCACAGAAACCTGACATTATAACAGGGGCGTGTAGACTTTTTATAACCACTGTACATAGTTAGCCAGGTTGAAAAAAAAAAAACTGAAAAAAACTGAAAAAAAAAAAAAAAGAAGTCCATCCAGTTTAACCAAAAATAAAAAACACACCATAGACTACCCATATACACAACCCTTCACTCACAGTTGATCCAGAGGAAGGCAAAAAACCCCCAGCAAAGCATAATCCATCCAATTTGCTACAGCAGGGAAAAAAATTCGTTCCTGATCCCACGAGAGGCAATCAGATTTTCCCTGGATCAACTTTACCTATAAATGTTAGTACCCAGTTATATTATGTATGTTAACCACTTCAGCCCCAGAAGGATTTACCCCCTTCCTGACCAGAGCACTTTTTGCGATAGGGCACTGCGTCGCTTTAACTGACAATTGTACGGTCGTGCGAAGTTGCACCCAAACAAAATTGACGTCCTTTTTTTCCCACAAATAGAGCTTTCTTTTGGTGGTATTTGATCACCTCTGCGGTTTTTATTTTTTGCGCTATAAACAAAAAAAGAGCGACAATTTTGAAAATAAAAAAATAATATTTTTTACTTTTTGCTTTAATAATAATCCCCAAAAAATAGATAAAAAAAACAAATTTCTTTCTCAGTTTAGGCCGATATGTAATCTTCTACATATTTTTGGTAAAAAAAAAAAAAAAAATCACAATAAGCGTATATTGATTGGTTTGCACAAAATAGGAGATAGGATTTATGTCATTTCTATTATAAATTTTTTTTATTAGTAGTGGCGGTGATCTGCGATTTTTATCTGGACTGCGAAATTATGGCGGACACATCGGACACTTTTGACACTACACACCTAATATCTTCAGGCTGGTCATGTGACTCAAGGCTGCTCTAATACTCCGATCCAGGGTTACAGCAGGAGGAGTCAAGCTCTTCCTCCAACTTCAGTCGAAAGTCACATAACCACCGAGCTAGCCGCTTGGCTCCTCTTGCTGTAGCCCTGGATTGGAGTATCAGAGCAGCTGGGTCACATGACGGCCCAAAGATACCTCACAAAAAGGTATTTAGAGGCTTCATTTCTAATAAACCATGACAGCGCAGGATGAAAGCTTAAATGAGATGGGCTGGCAGCGATTTTTTTTTACATTTTAGTATTTTATTAACGCCAGGGGGGCAGAGACAGACACAGACTCCCAAGCTGACAGGCAGGGGGGAGAGCACAAAGGAGACACAGCGGGAGGACAGGGGCACAAACTGACCACGGTGTCAGGGCTCAGTAGCCATGATAAACAGTGGTCGGTTTACAGGGAGGAGGGCAGAAACTGGCAGAATTGGCCAGGTTTTTACAGCTTCCAGGGGGGCAGGTTAGACAGCAGAAGCACTGTGCTACTTAACCTGCTATAAGGGAACAGAAATCTCTTTTTTTTTTTTAAAGGGTTACAAACCCTTTCAACTGATTTTTTTTTAAAGTTGCTCTGCCGATAAAATATCTATTTTTGGATGCACTGGATCAAACCCACATTGCTGCTAAGCTAATGCATATATTGTATAGAAATTACAATATACATGCAAGGCCACGGCTCTGGCTTGCATACAGGAAAGCTTGTACAATAGTACAAGCCGTCCTCTTAATACAGGTTACATGCATGCTGATAAGAGGAAAACTGTCCGAATTTCTGGGAAAGCCCTACCCTACAAAAACTGAGCAAACCCAACCTACGATGCAGGAAGCAAGATAGCTATGGTGTGGTTTGATGCTACAGGATAAGCGCAATAACCAAGTGTTTATACTGACATTAAGGTAGAACTCCAGAAATATACAGCTATAGTAATGGAAAATTTACTTTTTGGACGAACCTCAGAGTGCAAAAATATATCTGCCATTCTCTGAATTCTTTTTAAAGGACACAAAACCCATGACTGCCTTGTCATTGCCATCCTTTCTTTATTACTTACCCCAGCAAGTCACTGACTCCAGGTCATCATACTCGGTCCAAGTCATTATCACACTAGTTAGTAAAGCAAGGATGGGATCATGTTTCTTTAAAGCTACCAAATTCCTTCCTGGCAGTTTTCTATTTAATAAAGACACATAAGTGACATCCTGGTCACCAGGTCTGAATGACAACCACAGTCAACTTGCAACCAGGACTTCCTGTAGGCAGTGCTAGATCTGCGCGCCGGGGTCAGCGACATCCCTGTTGTGGGAGTGTTTAGTACAATGTGCAAATAGTATAACAAGGCAAAAGACAGATCTATAATTGCCCATTGCAGTTCGAACTTAAAGCAGAAATTCACTTTCTCAATCAACATTAACTTTTAATCTTATGTGTCAAGCATTAGTAAATAGATAGAAAATGATATATTTATTCTTAATTTTTTTTTTTTTTGCATTTCTTCAGTTGCTTCCTGGTTTCCAGGCCTAGGCAAATGATGTCATACATCCAAGGAGACTTCAGGAGGGGAGTCAGGGTTTTCCCAGCTAAGCACACTCTCCTGCCTGCATGTCTGAGTTAAGGGCAGACGGATTCCAGGGACTAAATGCTTAATAAATCATCAGCCCTTACTCAAGATGGCCATGGCCAAAAATGCTAGGGGGTGTTTTTCAAAGCGATTTCTCAGCAAAATAAAGCATGAAGACATGGATGGGCGAGTTTGCTTTGAATATTAAAAATGCATTAAAGCATAAGTGCACCCTAACACTAAAATCTCTACATCTACAGACATCCACGATCTAACACTAACCTATCTAATCATGTACAGAAGAAATCATTATGCATACCTTTTTTAAAGCGGATAGGACCCAAACCCATGCTGAGCTGTCAGCTGCAGCTTCACTGTGGAGGAGGGTGCAGAGGACACAGCCGACAACGGAAGCCCCATAGTAACTCTATGGGTGACGTCACTTCCCATTCATTTCACAGCCGATGGTTGTGTCCACTGCAGAGCTTCCGCCGCCGGAGACCGGATCGGCTTCAAGAAGGTGTGTATACTGATTTCTTCTTTATAGGGCTAGATAGGTTAGGCTTATATCATGGATGTCTGTAGATATTGCGATTTTAGTGTTAGGGTGGACTTCCCTTTTAAATAGCGTTTTTGGTTTGGGATGCTCAGATGCAGGGTAGTTCTGCTTTAGGATAAAAACTTAGGATACCAATAATACTAGTTTTTGGTATTAGTAGTTGGGTCTGGAGAAGAAGCTGGGAAATTAGCATAGATCATAGAAATCGATAACCCACCTTTTGCTCTGATATCGAGGCATACATTTTCTAAAGAAGCTTTTTCTGAATACTTTTTTTTCCCCTATTCAGTCCAGAGACTGCAAAGCGCCAGCTTTCGCTTTTGTGGGCTTGAATTCTTCTCCTGGCTGACAAAAACTCCACAACCCTGGGAGCTATGGATGCCGGCAAGAAGACATCACCACTACACTCCCCTTGTCAATATGCATTTTCTCCTGTGTATTTCTTACACTGAACTTCTGCTATGATCTCTAACATCCAGTCAAATCTCAGAAAAGTCACCAGATGACTTGAGCATGTCCAATCATGCTGAGATGTGGAGCAGCCAATCCTGGGAGAGCTGGAGAAGAAAGGAGGAGGGGATCTGAAGTACACAGAATGCCTCTCTCAGGCTCAGTGCATGAGATATGTAAATGACCTTGTCACTCACAGCAAGAGAGAAGAACTGACTCCTATTTCTCCATGTTTCAGTTTGTATCTCACTGAAAAAAAGAGAAGAGGACTGCTCAGAGCTGGATTAACTCTTTGTGGCAAGCTGAACACAGATGACATGAAATCCTATACTGTACAAGGTGCAAAAAAATTTTTTTCGGGTTTACATCCACTTTAAAAAAAAATGGATTTTTTGTTTTAAAAATCATTGATTTTTATCCACCCTGCCCATAAGGGAGTTACAGGTTCTTTTGAAGGGAGAAGGGAGTACCAATTTTTAATCGGTTCCCACTTCTGCAATACTCGCCTAGGCGATAATGGCTTCCCTTGCCCCACCCCCTCCTGGGACAAGTCACACGTTCAGGAGACTGCAGGAAGATTCACGAAGCACCGCTCAAGCTCACACATGGCTGTGGAGAGCCGGCTGTGGATGCTCAGAAAGCCACAGCCAACTCCCGTACCCAAGATGGTGCTACCAGTATCTGCAGTGGTTTAAAGAACCGGGTGTGAAAAAACAGGGCTGGACGCCAGGCACTGCTAAGTACCTGTTTAAATGTCAGCAGCTAGCAACAGTATATGTATTAAAAGGGAAAAAAAAAATAAAAAAGTTCCTCTTTAGGTCCTCTTTTACCCATAAGAGGTACAGCCTGTCTGAGAAGAGAATGCCAATACAAAGCTTTACCATCTCCACTCCATAACAGACTGGGTGAATGCGGTGACGAGTGTGAGATTCCTCCAGTATGTCGGTGTACACAAAGATCACACCCACATTCCACGTACACGTCTCCTCAGGTGTGTGTTTAAGAATACACATGACAGCCTGAAGATAAAAGGGGGTTCCAAGACCACGGGTTAAAAAAAAAAAAAAAGAATGATATTTCATGTGGGAGTGAGAAGACAAAAGACTAAACATGACACAGCACTGTATAAAAACACACACATAGCTAATCTATAAGCTGGTTCCAGGCTCTGGAACTCCTCAAAGGAGGTAGAGACGTCAAACTGGTGGACAGCAAGTACAAAGTGGAGTGTAGCCAGTAGGAGTAGAAAATGTCCTGGTATCAGTGTCCTATCATTGGTGTCAGTGGAGATATGGCGCCCCATCAGTGTCAGTGCTCTAGAACAAAGACCTAAGTTATTAAAGGGGTTGTAAACCCTCAAGGTATTTCACCTTAATGTATTCTATGCATTAAGGTGAAAAACCTTCTGTAGTGCAGCAGCCCCCCTTTTACTCACCTGAACCCGGTCTTTCCAGCGACAGGGACGAGCACAGCAGCTCCAGCCGCTGTCTCATGTCCTCATTGGATAGATTAATAGCAGCGCAGCCAATGGCTCCCGCTGCTATCAAATCCAGTGACACGGGAGACGGAGGGTGGGGCAGAGTCCTGCTGTCTGTGTCAATGGACGCAGCAGCAGTACTCAGGAGAATGCCCGCACGGGTGCCCCCTTGGAATTCGAGTCTCCAAGGGGGGCACTCAATGCAGGGAGGAGTCAGGAGCGTCGCTGGGGGACCCCAGAAGAGGAGGATCGGGGCAACTCTGTGCAAAACCCTTGCACAGAGGAGGTAAGTATATACCACGTTTGTTATTCAAAAAAATAAAATAAACCACCAACCTTTACAACCCCTTTAATGTGACACTATAATACAAAGGCCCAAAATTATAACTTTTTTGGCCCAGGAACCCAAAAAATTACAGCTGACACCTAACATTTGAGGCAAAAAAATTGATAAAATGATTTGCATTTTAATAAGTGAAATAAGTATTTGATCCCCTATCAAGCAGCAAGATTTCTGGCTCCTAGGTGTCTTCTACACAGGTAATGAGCTGAGATTAGGAGCACTCTCTTAAAAGGGAGTGCTCCTAATTTCAGCTTGTTACCTGTATAAAAAGACACCTGTCCAGTCCACAGAAGCAATCAGATTCCAATCTCTCCACCATGGCCAAGACCATAGAGCTGTCCAAGGATGTCAGGATCAAGATTGTAGACCTACTCAAGGCTGGAATACAAGATCATCACAAGATCATCGCCAAGCAGCTTGGTGAGAGGGTGACAATTGGTGCGATTATTTGCAAATAGAAGAAATACAAAATTACTGTCAATCTCCCTCGGTCTGGGGTCCATGCAAGATCTCACCTTGTGGAGTTTTTTTGATCATGAGAACGGTGAGGAATCAGCCCAGAACTACACGGGAG
Source organism: Lithobates septentrionalis (assembly GCA_037952835.1). NCBI lineage: Eukaryota > Metazoa > Chordata > Amphibia > Anura > Ranidae > Lithobates > Lithobates septentrionalis. Next base: position 313,839 of record JBBDGP010001104.1, on the reverse strand, counting down.
AATCTTGTCAATGATCTCAAGGCAGCTGGGACCATAGTCGCCAAGTTAACACACTACACCATGAAGGACTGAAATCCTGCAGCGCTGCAAGGCCCCCCTGCTCAAGAAAGCACATGTACAGGCCTGTCTGAAGTTTGCTAATGAACATCTGAATGATTCAGAGGAGAACTGGGTGAAAGTGTTGTGGTCAGAGGAGACCAAAATCGAACTCTTTGGAATCCACTCAACTCGCTGTGTTTGGAGGAGGAGGAATGCTGCCTATGACCCCAAGAACACCATCCCCACCGTCAAACATGGAGGTGGAAACATTATGCTTTGGGGGTGTTTTTCTGCTAAAGGGGACAGGACAACTTCCCCGCATCAAAGGGACGATGGACGGGACCATGTACCACCAAATCTTGGGTGAGAACCTCCTTCCCTCAGCCAGAGCACTGAAAATGGGTCATGGGTGGGTATTCCAGCACGACAATGACCCAAAACACACAGCCAATAAAACAAATGAGTGGCTCAAGAAGAAGCACATTAAGGCCCTGGAGTGGCCTAGCCAGTCTCCAGACCTTAATCCCATAGAAAATATGTGGAGGGAGCTGAAGGTTCGAGTTACCAAACATCAGCCTTGAAACCTTAATGACTTGGAGAGGATCTGCAAAGAGTGGGACAAAATCCCTCCTGAGATTTGTGCAAACCTGATGACCAACTACAAGAAACGTCTGACCTCTGTGATTGCCAACAAGGGTTTTGCCACCAAGTACCAAGTCATGTTTTGCGAAGAGATTAAATACTTATTTCACTCATTAAAATACAAATCAATTTATAACTTCTTTGAAATGTGTTTTTCTGGATTTTGTTTGAGGTGATTGTAACCGTATTAGTGCAATTGTGACAGAGAAAATTCAGTACTGTCCATGATACTTTTTTTATTTGCGCTAACATATCATTTTTCATGGACGAGCTTTCGGGGTGTGTCCCCTTCTTCAAGGTACAGCATCGCGACATGCTGTGGCGCATAGAGTTGAATGAAGTATCATCTTGTCACAATATATATTAAAAAAAAAAAAAAAGGGTTAAAATAACAGTGCAATGCATTATAGCAACGCATTGCACCTACCCTATACACCAGTGTTGACGTGCTTTAGAGTGCAGGCTGGTGTGAAGGAGGCCTAAGTTTTAGACAGAATGTGGTGTGGATAAAACTCCTATAAGGTTTATCTGTCATCTGTGTCCCACTGGAGAGGTGACCCCTCACTTCCTGTTCTGTAGACAGAACAGGAAGTCATGGTAAACCTCACCAACATGAGGGAAATTCCCTCCAGCTGACAACATGAAACTACCAAAATGTCAAACATCTAAATACATATTTGAGAATGCTCTTAGAAGCCTCTTTCAAATATCCAACTCACTTTTTACTTAAAAAAGAAAAGTGAAGCTAGTTTTTCATTTCTGATACAGCTCAGCATAAATTGTAACAGAGTATAAATTATACATAGTAGAAAATATGCAATAATGACAAAGTAACGATAATGGGGGTAACCATTCTGCATTTGACATTACAGCAGGTCCTGTTAATATAATCTCCTCCTGACCTACCTAACATAAAATAAACATTTGTTTCCACTGGGAGAAACTGTAATTAATTACAAAGGTAACTGGAGATTTCAAAAGGAAACTGATTAGACTGCAAAGAGACCAGCTCAGGCTGCACTATTATAATAGGACAATTGCATGTTTTCAGTTTTTCTACAGACTGCAACAATTCTCCGCAATGTATATGAACAATGATTGCTGGTATGAGCAGGCTCTCCTATACACAAAGAGGCTCCTTCCTGAGACACGGGACCCACTACTCACAATGAGGTGACCAAGGAACGGTGAATATACACAAAGCAGAAAGTTCAATCACCAGAAACCAGAGGCCTACACTTCACACAGAGGACACCAAAGCGCAGAATCGTCCACATCGGTATTACTTCTCTTTTATGGTGGTCATTCATTTCAGTGAGTACTATGAACCCAATAGCCACCAGAGGAGTGCATGGGCTGATAAACTGCTCCATAGAGGCCCAACATTCCTCATACTACCGAGACGCTCTGCTGTACTCATTCTTGTATATATATATCCAACTGGCAAGGAATGGTTTTATCACAGACAGCTAGAGGCGCCTAGACATTTTAATGTGACAGGACCACAAAGCACAGAGTTAATAAACTTTGTGTCGTCAGATACCATTTCAATAGGTAGGTTTCTGACACTAGATGTAGGCATGATGGCCACCACTTCGAGGGTAGGTTTATGACACTAGATGTAGGCACAATGGACACTACTTCGAAAGTAGGCTTCCAACATTAGATGTAAGCACAATGGACACTACTTCGAAAGTAGGCTTCCAACATTAGATGTAAGCACAATGGACACCACTTCGAAAGTAGGCTTCCAACATTAGATGTAAGCACAATGGACACCACTTCGAAAGTAGGCTTCCAACATTAGATGCAAGCACAATGGACACCACTTCGAAAGTAGGCTTCCAACATTAGATGTAAGCACAATTGACACTACTTCGAAAGTAGGCTTCCAACATTAGATGTAAGCACAATGGACACTACTTCGAAAGTAGGCTTCCAACATTAGATGTAAGCACAATGGACACTACTTTGAAAGTAGGCTTCCAACATTAGATGTAAGCACAATGGACACTACTTCGAAAGTAGGCTTCCAACATTAGATGTAAGCACAATGGAGGTTTTCCAAAGCAGCCAAAATAGAAATATCAAGGCCTCCTTTACAACTCTACAGTGCATTACTGCGCACACGTTAATGTACGGTTCTTTGTTCTAAAAAAGTCATTTTGGCAAAAAAACTTGCGTTTAGTACAATCTGTGTCCCCCATGGGGAGATGTCCCTTCACTTCCTGTCCCATAGCCCCAAAAGAAAGTGAAAGGAAATCCCTCCAGAGTGAAGGAAATGTCAGGTTGTCACCAGAACTTGTGTGCACATTTGATGATTTCCCCTCCATTCCAGGTTGAGTTTATAACTCCTTGGGGCCAGGGATTGATATGAACGTACAGCATGTAAAGCTCCATGCTATATAAAGCCCTGTAATGAATAAAACACGTTATCACTGTCCTTTGCCTAGGGAACCTCCCACAGGCTAGTGCACATGGAACACTTCCCCTTAAAAAACCACTTTTCCTGAGGCTCCCTAATGAAACATTCTGGGAAATACACTTATGAAAAATGAGTACAAAGGAAAACAGCGATGTCATCGCCACAATCAGAGATGTTTGATTTTATAACCAGCACTAAAACCTGACTAATCGCCTTCCTTCTCATTGCAAGCCATAAAACGAGTACCTGGGTTTTACGATCATTTGTTTTGCATACTATGGCCGAAAACACATAGAAGAGTGCTATTGTATTTGGTTTGCCAAAATATTATTTATAAAAACGAACAGCACCATGACTTGTTGCTATGGGCAACAGCACCATAACTTCTTGCTATGAGCAAAAGCGTCATCACAAATGCTTTCAGTTTTAAAACTGCTATATGTGAGAAAACGAACATTTCACCGTATAGTAATTAGGGGAAAAAGTGAATATATCTGACACCTCAGAGGTCATATCAGTGACTAATAAAACAGAATAAAGTCGATAAAAGTACTCATCTGTGGTTATATACAAATCATAAGCAAATAGAAGTCTAAACACAAACCAGCCTCATCTCCTGATTATCACCGATACACCATGACTGCCCGTCCGGGGACACCGCACTCTTGTTGGATAACATATTAACCTGGACATTTCAGGGACAACAGGTAGACCTCTTCACACCCGCCAACAACCATTTGTTCACTTCTGACAACTACAGCGAGTTATACAGACGGAAACCACCAGATGTTTCTGTAAGGGCCACAACCATAACACACAGACAAACAACTTTCCCTATCACTGGCCACTATAATAAGACACCCAATCCTGCTGGGCTTGTTCAGACCAATTCAACTCCCAATCTGTCAGTTATCAGATCATCCCGCTATACAGACAATTACTTTTATTACAAACTCACAACCAGAAGACATACTAATAGAAAAAATAATTGACATGACAGCGATGTCCCGGCCCTGCACAGCTCCTGACCATTTGTTCTCGCATTTTGCTTTATCTCCCCAAATTCTTCACCTTCTGACCCGTCCCTGGACAAAGACCTCGGTGCCAGTTCTGCCAGACACCGGATCTCTGTGTGCCAAAGTAGATGATCGCCAGAGTCAAATTTGTGCCAGGCCATGTCCTATGTCCACCTCGTCTGAGCCCCCTGCCACAGCAACATCTGAGCCCCCTGCCACAGCTACGGGCACCACGAGGGGAATTTACTAACACCGGAGCAGACAGAAAAGGGAGTAGCTGTGCATGACAACAAGTTTCCAGCTTTCATTTTCAAAGCTCAACTAAACAAGCTGAAGATAGAAGTTGATTAGTTACGATCCACATCTGCCCCAGTTACTGGAACATCTGAATCCCAGGTTACAGTTATGGGTACCACGTCTAATCCCCTGCCAGTGCCACGGCCACATCCAGGCCCCCTGCCACAGCTACAAGCACCATGTCTGAACCTCCTGCCACAGCTACCGCCACATTCTGGCCCCCTGCCACAGCCATGTCTCTGCCCCCTGCCACCGCCACATTCTGGCCCCCTGCACAGCTACCACCACGTCTCTGCCCCCTGCCACAACTACAGCCACGTCTCTGCCCCCTGCCACAGCCACGTCTCTGCCCCCTGCCACAGCCACGTCTCTGCCCCCTGCCACAGCCACAGTCATGTCTCTGCCCCCTGCCACAGCTACAGTCATGTCTCTGCCCCCTGCCACAGCTACAGCCACATTCTGGCCCCCTGCCACAGCTACAGCCACATTCTGGCCCCCTGCCACAGCTACAGCCACGTCTCTTCCCCCTTGCCACAGACACGTCTCTTCCCCCTTGCCACAGACACGTCTCTTCCCCCTTGCCACAGACACGTCTCTTCCCCCTTGCCACAGACACGTCTCTTCCCCCTTGCCACAGACACGTCTCTTCCCCCTTGCCACAGACACGTCTCTTCCCCCTTGCCACAGACACGTCTCTGCCCCCTTGCCACAGACACGTCTCTGCCCCCTTGCCACAGACACGTCTCTGCCCCCTTGCCACAGACACGTCTCTGCCCCCTTGCCACAGACACGTCTCTGCCCCCTTGCCACAGACACGTCTCTGCCCCCTTGCCACAGACACGTCTCTTCCCCCTGCCACAGCTACAGCCACGTCTCTTCCCCCTGCCACAGACACGTCTCTTCCCCCTGCCACAGACACGTCTCTTCCCCCTGCCACAGACACGTCTCTTCCCCCTGCCACAGCTACAGCCACGTCTCTTCCCCCTGCCACAGCTACAGACACGTCTCTTCCCCCTGCCACAGCTACAGACACGTCTCTTCCCCCTGCCACAGCTACAGACACGTCTCTTCCCCCTGCCAGACACATCTCTTCCCCCTGCCACAGACACGTCTCTTCCCCCTGCCACAGACACGTCTCTTCCCCCTGCCACAGACACGTCTCTTCCCCCTGCCACAGACACGTCTCTTCCCCCTGCCACAGACACGTCTCTTCCCCCTGCCACAGACACGTCTCTTCCCCCTGCCACAGACACGTCTCTTCCCCCTGCCACAGACACGTCTCTTCCCCCTGCCACAGACACGTCTCTTCCCCCTGCCACAGACACGTCTCTTCCCCCTGCCACAGACACGTCTCTGCCCCCTGCCACAGACACGTCTCTGCCCCCTGCCACAGACACGTCTCTGCCCCCTGCCACAGACACGTCTCTGCCCCCTGCCACAGACACGTCTCTGCCCCCTGCCACAGCTACAGCCACATCTCTTCCCCACCCCCTGCCCCAGCCACGACTCAACCACAGCTACAGCCACGTCTCTTCCCCCTTGCCACAGACACGTCTCTTCCCCCTTGCCACAGACACGTCTCTTCCCCCTTGCCACAGACACGTCTCTTCCCCCTTGCCACAGACACGTCTCTTCCCCCTTGCCACAGACACGTCTCTTCCCCCTTGCCACAGACACGTCTCTTCCCCCTTGCCACAGACACGTCTCTGCCCCCTTGCCACAGACACGTCTCTGCCCCCTTGCCACAGACACGTCTCTGCCCCCTTGCCACAGACACGTCTCTGCCCCCTTGCCACAGACACGTCTCTGCCCCCTTGCCACAGACACGTCTCTTCCCCCTGCCACAGCTACAGCCACGTCTCTTCCCCCTGCCACAGACACGTCTCTTCCCCCTGCCACAGACACGTCTCTTCCCCCTGCCACAGACACGTCTCTTCCCCCTGCCACAGCTACAGACACGTCTCTTCCCCCTGCCACAGCTACAGACACGTCTCTTCCCCCTGCCACAGCTACAGACACGTCTCTTCCCCCTGCCACAGCTACAGACACGTCTCTTCCCCCTGCCACAGCTACAGACACGTCTCTTCCCCCTGCCAGACACATCTCTTCCCCCTGCCACAGACACGTCTCTTCCCCCTGCCACAGACACGTCTCTTCCCCCTGCCACAGACACGTCTCTTCCCCCTGCCACAGACACGTCTCTTCCCCCTGCCACAGACACGTCTCTTCCCCCTGCCACAGACACGTCTCTTCCCCCTGCCACAGACACGTCTCTTCCCCCTGCCACAGACACGTCTCTTCCCCCTGCCACAGACACGTCTCTGCCCCCTGCCACAGACACGTCTCTGCCCCCTGCCACAGACACGTCTCTGCCCCCTGCCACAGACACGTCTCTGCCCCCTGCCACAGACACGTCTCTGCCCCCTGCCACAGCTACAGCCACATCTCTTCCCCACCCCCTGCCCCAGCCACGACTCAACCACAGCTACAGCCACGTCTCTGCCCCCTGCCACAGCTATGGGCACCTCACTGTAGCCCAGCTTTGGGCATTACCCCCTCCCCCAGACACCGGCTATGAGAAGTCCTATGCCGGGCCACCTAATGCCAACACATCCGGGCACTGAGCTCCAACCATATGCCAAACCCATCATCACCACATCCACCTTGTGCCCAGCAGATGTCCCCAGTCCCGGGCACCTCCACATACTTCTCCCCTCCGTCAGTCCAGGCTTCCCACCACCATTACCGTCCCCAGCCTCTTACCTTCAATCCCCGAGTTCATGACCGGCCAGCCCGCTGCTAATTATCCACCTCGTACACCGGACCCCGGGGCCGCCGTCTGAGACATTAGAGAAGCGGAAGTGAGGGAACCAGGCTGCGGGAGGAGGAGGGGAGGGGAGGCAGGGAGGGACGCGCGCTCCCGGCCAAAAGTCACAGGTACGCGGAAGACGCACAGCAGGATGCAAGGACGTCACGCGCGAGCACGGACCCCAGCAACGGCTGCGGAACAGCTGTGTTCGCGCACGTCGTGCTCCACGGGAGCGCGCCTTGCTTGGCATGACGTCAGTGTGGTATCCTGTGGGCGATGTGCTGCAGAGTCTGGGCTGTGTGTATAACGTGATAGGGGGAGGGGGGAACCCCACCACCACACACAGGGGCTGACAGCAAAGGATGCACCACCACTTACCTACCAGCATGTGCCCCCTGCATGCTTCCTGACATCTGCTTTAACCTTTTCACTGACAGAGTAGTGCTTTACATAAATCTTGTACATTCACCTCAGTCCCTGCCCTCGAGGAGCTTACAATCTAAGGTCCCTAAGGCTCCGTTCACAGTTACAATATTGCAGGCGATTCTGCCCACGAATCGCGGTGTGATTTTTTGCAGCACGATAAATCACGCCAAAATTGCAACGTGCGAAGCTTGTCACTCAGAAAGGAGCAGCATCTTTTTGGGTGACAGTGTCAAGCATTGCAGCGCGACTTACCACGAAGCAAAATCGCACCGCCATTGCGGTGCCATTAGCATTGTTGCCAACATTGCAAAAAAAAAAACGTGGGACACTTTTTTGGCTGTAGGCGGAGCCATACAATAATTAGGGGGCGGGGCATTCATTTGTAGGCGTAGTTTAGCAAAAAATACAAGCGTTTTGCGCGCCACGGCAAAAAATGTGCGTTGTTTACGTGAAATAGTGCGCGTGGCTTAAATAGGCGTGGCTCAAGAGTGTGTGGTTGAGTCTGAGATGAATGAGGGATGGAGAGGGAAAGGGGGAGAGGGAAATGACGGGACAGCAGCCCCAAACCCTACCCAATAAAAATATGTGTATTCTAGAAAGTTTAACAATCAGCAGATAAAGATACTCCAAATACCTGGTGTTAGCACTTCAATCATCCCGACACCATGGTTGTTATGGTGTCAGGATGATTAAATCACATTATTTCTATTATTACACTGTAATATAAAATTAAATCATTCAACTCACCATAATGCGGAATCAGTGGGATCCCTGAGCGTGTCACTAGCCACGTCGCCTGCCACCAGCAGAGTTTGTCCTTGCATCAGGTGTCCACAGCAGAGTCTGTCCTCGTATCAGGTGCCCCCGGCAGAGTCCCTCCTTGCATCAGGTGCCCCCAGCAGGGTCAGTATAGACTCCCTCAGTGCAGACCCCCCTCCATCAGTGCAGACCCCCTCAGTGCAGACCCCCTCCATCAGTGCAGACCCCTCCATCAGTGCAGACCCCCTCCATCAGTGCAGACCCCCCTCAATTAGTGCAGCCCCCTCTATTAGTGCAGCCCCCCCTCTATTAGTGCAGCCCCCCCTCAGTGCAGCCCCCCCTCTATTAGTGCAGCCCCACCCCCCTCTATAAGTGCAGACCCTCCCCTCGTTCAGGAGCGGCCACTGTTCTGCCGAGAAAGTTCCCCTCGGAAAGTAAGGACCCCCTGTACTGCGCAGGCGCAGCGCTTGCGCAGTACGAGCCGGCGGAAACAGCCGAGCTGGTGAACTTTTCGGCATGACACCGGCGCCGTGTGTTTAGTGGAGAGGGGAGGGGCCGATCCGTGCAGCTAAAGAAGCCGATTCATTGGCTGCACGGATCGAGCCCCCTTCCTCTCTCCACTGAACACTAGGGGGAAGATCGAGCGGCGGCACCGGCGGCCATTTTACTGGAGCCAGCTGCTCCAAAAATTAAAAAAAACAACATTCCCGATTTTCCTGATGGAAATCCCGATTCGGGACAGCCTCCAATCGGGACGAGGGTCCCAAAATCGGGATTGTCCCGGGAAAATCGGGACTGTTGGCAACTATGTATTAGAAGTTATTTTTTTACAAACGTGTTGCGTGTTTTGCCGTGATTCCAGAATTCCTGGTTGTGAACGGAGCCTACATACAGTGAGGGGAAAAAATATTTGATTCCCCCTGCTGACTTTGTACGTTTGCCCACTGACAAAGAAATGATCAGTCTATAATTTTAATGGTAGGTTTATTTTAACAGTGAGAGACAAAATAAGAACAAAAATATCCAGAAAAAAGCATTTCAAAAAAGTTATACATTGATTTGCATTTTAATGAGTGAAATAAGTATTTGACCCCTTCACAAAACATGACTTAGTACTTGTTGGCAAAACCCTTGTTGGCAATCACAGAGGTCAGACGTTTCTTGTAGTTGGCCACCAGGTTTGCACACATCTCAGGAGGGATTTTGTCCCACTCCTCTTTCCAGATCCTCTCCAAGTCATTAAGGTTTTACACTCTGTTTCCACTACTGCGAGTTGTTTTGCGACTTGACACATGTGAATTCGCATAACAAGTCAAAATACATGTATTTCAATTGTCCCCGTTCTAATTGGTGCGACTCTAAAAAAGGTTTTTGTACTACTTTGTTCCGACTTCGGTGCAACTTGTTCTCCCATGGTTCATGGGTCGCATGACATCGCATCAAAAATTGCAAAAGTCTCACTGTAAATCGCGCAACTTTGGGGCCGCAATAGTGGAAACCGAGCCTTAAGGAAGGAAGGGTAACCCCTAGAAGTCTCACATCTATGGTGTCCTACTACAATGAATGGAGTGGCAACCTCAGCCACTCAAGGGGGCGTGGCCTGGTCAGAGTCCAGGCTGAGGTTGCCACTCCATTCATTGTGGTAGGACACCATAGATGTGAGACTTCTAGGGGTTACCCTTCCTTCGCTGAACCTTTACAGGAGCCAGGACGGGCTCCATCCCCTGTCAGCACTCTAGTAGCAGCTGCGGATGCACTGTCCACATACCCCCTCTCTATCGAGCCTGAGTGGCCCACATACTTTTCCCAGGTCACATTAAGGTTTGGAGGCTGATGTTTGGTAACTCAAACCTTCAGCTCCCTTCACAGATTTTCTATGGGATTAAGGTCTGGAGACTGGCTAGGCCACTCCAGGACCTTAATGTGCTTCTTCTTAAAGCTACTCCTTTGTTGCCTTGGCTGTGTGTTTTGGGTCATTCTCATGCTGGAATACCTATTCACGACCCTTTTTTAATGCCCTGGCTGAGGGAAGGAGGTTCTCACCCAAGATTTGATGGTACATGACCCCATTCATCGTCCCTTTGATGCGGTGAAGTTTTCCTGTCTCCTTAGTTAGCAGAGAAACACCCCCAAAGCATAATGTTTCCACCTCCATGTTTGACGGTGGTGTTCTTGGGGTCATAGGCAGCATTCCTCCTCCTCCAAACATGGCGAGTTGAGGTGATGCCAAAGAGCTTGATTTTGGTCTCATCTGACCACAACGCTTTCATCCAGTTCTCCTCTGAATCATTCAGATGTTCATTAGCAATCTTCAGATAGGCCTGTACATATGCTTTTTTGAGTAGGGGCACCTTGCAGGTGCTGCAGGATTTCAGTCCTTCACGGTGTAGTGTGTTACCAATTGTTTTCTTGGTGAATATGGTCCCAGCTGCCTTGAGATCATTGAAATCATTGACAAGATTTTCCCGTGTCGTTCTGGGCTGATTCCTCACCATATCATTCTGTGCATTCCTCTGCAGATCAAAGGGATGAACTTCCACCTGCAGGGGACATCAGTTAAAGTGGTTGTTAAGTCACTTCTATAAAATGCTCCCATCCCCTATGTAACATAACAATAAGTGTCCCTGTGTTATATAAAAAATATGCCGATCTGTACCTATATCAGATCGGCTTCAACGATCACATGACTCCTCAGCTCTTTCCTCTGCCTGGCTAACAGCTCCAGCAGGTGGGGCCGAGCACGCTCAATGACGTCAGCCGGGGAGGAGGGGAAGAGAGAAGAGAGAGAGCCGAGGAGTCACGTGATCGCCTGGGGCCGCAGTAATATAGGTACAGATAAGCATATTTTTTATATACCACAGGCACAGGGGCACTTATTGTTATATTACAGAGGGGATAGGATTATTTTCTAGTTATTATGAGAGCAGCAGGAGCGGAGGGGGCGGGCGCTGACACGAGCAGACAGGCAGAGGAGGGGGGGGGGGACAGAGCAGGAAAGCGGATGACGGAGGCACCCAAACTGACCATGGTGTCAGGGCTCAACAGCCATGATATACAGTGGTCAGTTTAGAGGGGGAGGGCACATCCAGGCAGGATCAGCCAGGTATTTCAGGTGTTACAGGGGGCCAAATTATACAGCACAAACACTGTGCCTTATACCATGCTTTAAGGCAACAAGATCTATTTTTTTTCTTTTTATGTTAACAAAGGCTTTAAAGCAAGCTGAAAAGTTTTTTTGTTTTGTTTAGTTGTTTAATTAAATGTTCCTCTCTTTAACCCCTCATTAACCCCACAGACTGACTGTGTGTGGCCGCAGCAGCTTGTGCAGGGAAATCCTGCACAAGCTGCTCCTCGGACCGAAGACGGTCCGTCTTCTCCTTGGACCGAAGACGCTGGATCTGTCAACTGCTGCAGATATTTTCTCCACATGGTCCCTGCAGAAGGCGAAGTCTGCACGCTCGTTTGACCTCGCTAATAGGGGGTCCACCACTGAGGGTAAGGGTCCATCTTTTACTTTTTCTCTTTGGAGTCACCGCAAGTGGAATCATATCATTTGTATCCCTCTCTCCTTTTGTCTATTCATATGGATGATGAGTCTATGGAAGGCGGATGTTGGTTCCTCACACTGATGAACTTTTTTCGTTTCACTTCATGGACTGGAGCTATAATTTTCACATAATTTCTAGATTCACTCTCTTTAATATTATACCAAATTTTTGAATCATGTTTGCATTTATTTCACAGGTCGTACCATATATGACTAGAGAAATTTTTCACTTCACATACGTTTTTGTTTATGCAATTGGTTGTTGCATTTTTATTTTATGTATGTGTTTGCTATATTTCAATATACTTTGTGTTTTGCAAATTTATCAATTTACATGTTTGTTTAGATTGTAAGCGCACTTTTTTATATTATGTTTTGAGTTTGTACACTGATATTGGTGTGTTATCGGTGCAGCTATCAGTCTGTTTTTTCAAATTAGGCTCATTAGCGCATTTTTTCCATTATTTGTTTTAATTTTGGTACTACCATAACCTACTACCAAAGAACAACCGAAAATAAATCCTCCTAACTGACACTACTAATACTAATTAAATAAAAAAATCTGCCCCCCCCCCCCCCCCCCAAAAAAAACCCGACTTTTGAACATGACCTTGACCTTTGACCCTGGCCCTGACCTAGGTCAAACCTTGATCTAGGTATTTTTTCTTTATTTTTTTTATTATTATTCAATTTATTTATTTTTTACAAAAAAGGACAGAGAATGATACAATGTATCTTTCTCCTCCATTCACAGAAAAAAAAAATATAGGGCGGGCTTCACAGTGACTGGCCAATCAGAGGCTAGCACAGTGATCAGGTGACCCGGAATCAGGTGTTCCGGATCCCGATCGTTAGTACTGGCCCGGGGCTCACTGTGGGACCCCGGTCTCTGTGCTGGGAGTGCGCCGTGCTTTCCGCATGGGGCACTCCCAGCACAGAGACCGGGGTCCCACAGTGAGCCCAGTGCAGTGGAGCCGCATATTTGTGTGACATCAGCGTAAAGAGGTTATTGTAGATTGCCAGATGACCACAGCTCCCTGCCTGGGTTTATGCATTAGTGAATGCAGTTCCACGTGTCCCCACTAAGGAGCCTTAAGGCCCCCCCACAGGCTTGTCAGATATATACACTCCCAATAGCTGCAGGTAAAAAACCCCAAAGCCACCTTCGTAGTATTTAGACTCCTTTCACACCGAGCCGCCTATAGCGTCGGCGGCGTTTTACCGTCGGATTTGCGGTGCATTTCGGCCGCTAACGGGGCGCTTTTACCCCCGCCAGCGGCCGAGAAAGGGTTAAAACCATCCTCAATGCGCCGCAATAGCGGCGTTTTGCCGGCAGTATCCCAGCGCTGCCCCATTGATTTCAATGGGGAGCAGCGGTGGAGGAGCGGTAAACACACCGCTCCAAAGAAGCTGCTGGCAAGATTTTTCCTGACGTCCTGCCAGCACAACGCTCCGGTGTGAAAGCCCTCGGGCTTTCACACTGGAAATAATGGAACAGCTGTTTGAGGGCGGATTGCAGGCGCTATTTTTAATGCTATAGCGCCTGCAAAACGCCCTCGGTGTGAAAGGGGTCTTATGGCGGTGGCAGTAAAGGGTTTAAAGGAAGCCTGTCAGAAGAGAACCTCTAGGGCAGGGGTCTCAAAGTACCGGCCCGCGGGCCATCTGCGGCCCGCGGACCGGTTAAAAATGGCCCGCAGGCAGGGCTGATAAAGGACTAGAGGTCGACCGATATTTGGCCATTAGGTCGATATATAGCACTGGCCGCTGCTCTTCCTTCCTTCTCCACACTCAGCGCTTGATGCTTGTGTGAAACTGACACGTAACAGGAGGAGAGAGACAGAGGGATCTGTCAGATTTGAGGTTGATGTCGGGGGTGGGCGGGACCCGGCCGGGGTGGGCGGGACCCGGCCAATATCAAACACCAGCCAATGGGATCTGGGCGGGCAGCTACGTGTATGTGGCCCGCCCCTTTTCTTAAGCAGCCCAATCATTGGCTGGTGTTTGACAGCTGCTGGCCCCGCCCACCTCGGCCGGGTCCCGCCCACCCCGACATCAACCTCAATTCTGACAGATCCCTCTGTCTCTCTCCTCTGTGCTACGTGTCAGCTTCACACAAGCATCAAGCGCTGAGTGTGGACAGCTCCTTGTCAGTTTCACACACTGTTACACTCCGCTCAGTGTGAAACCTGCCAGTGGCACCTGCCTGTGCCAATCAGTGCCATCTGTCAGTGCCATCTGTCAGTGCCAGCTGCCAGTGCCACTGCCAGTGCCACCTGCCAGTGCCAACCAGTCTGCCATTGCCACCTGCCACCTCCAACCAGTACCACCTGCCAGTGCCACCTGCCACCGCCAATCAGTGCCTGCCAGTGCCACCGCAAACCAGTGCCCCTGCCAATCAAAGCCACCTGCCAGTGCCACCTTCCGCCACCTGCAAGTGCCACGCCAATCAGTGCCACCTGCCAGTGCTTGCCAGTGCCACCTGCCACCACCTGCCAGTGCCACGCCAATCAGTGCCACCTGCCAGTGCCACGCCAATCAGTGCCACCTGCCAGTGCCACGCCAATCAGTGCCACCTGCCAGTGCCAATAGTGCCACCTGCCAGTTCCAAACCAGTGCCACCTGCCAGTTTCAAACCAGTGCCACTTGCCAATGCCACCTTCCAGTGCCAACCAGTGCCACTGCCAATAAGTGCCACCTGCCAGTGCCATTGCCAATCAGTGCCACCTGCCAGTGCCATCTGTCAGTGCCAATCAGTGCACCCTCCAAACAGTGCAACGTGCCACCTGCCAGTGCCACCTGCCAGTGACAGACAGTGCCACCTGCCAGTGCCACCTGCCTAAGCCAACCAGTGCCATCTGTACTGAGGACATCAAGTGTTTGGTAGAGTGACAGGAGCAAGCAGGGAGGAGTGGAGTGGGTGAGGTTTTTTTTTTTTCAAATCGGCCTAAAATATCGGCCACAAAAATCGTCATCATATATCGGCCATCGGCTTTACCTCTCCATCTCTTCTGTCCTCTCCGCTGCACGCTGCTGCAGCCCAGAGAGAGAACAGAGCTGAGAATGGAGCGGAGGAAGGATCCGCTCATCGATCCGCCCACCTAGGCATTGACGATCGACCAGAGCCCCAAACCAGGGTCCTGCTGCCACCTCAGGGCGGGAGATTGTGTTCTCTGGGTCCCCTGTCACTAGGCCTGTATGGAAGCCAGGAGGAGAGGATTTGGGAGGCAGATGATCCTGACTGCCAGGAGAGGTGAGTGAGCCATCACACTGAGGCAAAGTCCTTAGTGGGGTGACTGGGGTAGAAATTTGTGCAGTGTGGGGGGTATTTTATGCAGTGTGGAGGGTGATTGTGCAGTGTGGGGGGTAATTGTGTAGTGTGGGGGTATTTTATGGAGTGTGGGGCTATTTGTGCAGTGTGTGGCTATTTGTGCAGTGTGGGAGGGGTAATGCTGGGTAGTTAATAATGCGTTTGCTGACACCAATGCTGGGTTAATAATGCGCTTACGGACACCAGTACTGGGTATAATGCGTTTGCTGACACCAGTGCTGGGTATAGTATATTATTGCTGGTATAGTTCATTGCTTTTGAAGTTTTAAAAGTTTGCATGCGGCCCCCCATGGGATATGAAAACTTGTCATGTGGCCCTCAGGCAATTTGAGTTTGAGACCCCTGCTCTAGGGGCTGCCACAGCTGGAAATGATAGTTAGCTTGCTGTCATGCTGACTTTTTAGCACTTTGAGTCACACTCCTATGACAGGTCAGGAAGGAAAGGGATAAAGGTCCTTGTATTACAAATGGTACAAACCACCAACCCGCGCAGGAGGAAACTAAATGTGTTTAGGAGCAGCACGTTATAAGAAAAGTATAAAATAATTAACAAATTAATTACAAAACGTGCTCCTTCTGAAGTGCCAGTGCAGATAGTTAACAATCACAAAATTACAAAATTTCTGTAAAGATCTAAAAAAAATGAGAAATAATGTCCATAGTGAAAAACAAAAACAAGAAAACAAAACAACAGTACACATCAAAGTGTTGACATACCAAATAGTGAAAGCACAAAATAAAACAAAAATTATTCATAAAAGGTTTAGATATTTAAAACTTCTGGATAAATCCTCTTAGTAATCAGCAAACATTGAGGGAACAGTAATCCACCACCATCACCGGCCACACAGCCTACTCACCAGATTGTGTTGACTCCCATCACAGGAGTCAAAATCGCTTCAAAGACATGCCAGAAAAGCTTCATGCGATCACGTTCTGGTCCAAGTACTAGAATGATGTGACTGTATGGGCACTGGGTGGATATGGATGGACCCTCGGATGGGGATTGGTCATAAACAGATCGTTAATGCCATGGATGGGGAAAAAACGAATGGAAAACTCCCATCGTGAAGTATGCCAAAGTTTATTTAAACAAGCTAAAAAAGCTAAAAACAGGCTAAAAAACCCGCATGGACCACATGTGGGTAAATGCAGACAGTCAAACAACGAACGCAGCTACGAGGCTGCATAACGACCGGAAGAAGCGTTTCACGTTCGGTATGTCCGACCGGTTTTGTCAGTAACGTGCTGAGGATCCCTGATGACGTCAGCACGTTACTGACGAAACCGTCAGTAACTCCATCCGAGGGTCCATCTATATCCACCCAGTGCCCATACAGTCACATCGTTCCAGTACTTGGACCAGGCCGTGATCGCATGAAGCTTTTCGGACATGTCTCTGAAGTGCTTTTGACTCCTGTGATGGGAATCAACACAATCTGGTGAGTAGGCTGTGTGGCCGGTGATGGTGGTGGATTACTGTTCCCTCGATGTTTGCTGATTACTAAGAGGATTTATCCAGAAGTTTTGAATATCTACACCATTTATGAACAATTTTTGTTTTATTTTGTGCTTTCACTATTTGGTATCTCAACACTTTGATACGTACTGTTGTTTTGTTTTCTTGTATTTTGTTTTTCACTATGAACATTATTTCTCACCTTTTTGAGATCTTTACATACGTTTTGTAATTTTTTGATTGCACTGGCACTTCAGAAGGAGCGCGGTTTGTAATTAATTTGTTAATTATAAAGGTCCTTGTACTTACCATAAAATCCATTTCTCAGTGCTACGGAGGGACACAGAGACAGTATATTACCATGGGTTCTATAGTGCCACTTTAGGTAGGCCAGATTAGAAACATAGGCTAACCCCTATCCTAGGACCCATATAACCCTTCCCACACTAATGCCACGTACACACAATCGCACATTCCGACAACAAAATCCATGTTTTATTTCCGACAGATGTTGGCTCAAACTTGTCTTGCATACACACGGTCACACAAATCTTGTCGGAAATTCCGAACGTCAAGAACGCAGTGACGTACAACACGTACGACAGCACTACAAGGAAACAAAAAGGAAGCGCCACCTAAGTGCCATAAGTTAGATAAGATTTTAATGGCACAGCAATTAATGCACTTACAAGAAGAAGAATAAAAACAGGCTCATCTGTGCTGTAGGCACAGAGTCCAATCCGGTTGCTGGTCCATGCTATTCTCACGGGTAGGCAGTCGTGGGAAACGAGGTGTGCAGTCCTATCTTGTGGCCACCAGGAAGACGGCTGGAACCGACGTGGAACGCAGGTGGAACGCAGCCGATGACATCACCGAAAGCGTAAACACAAGAAGCGACAAAGGGGAGAAATCTTGAAGAGAACACACAGGCTCTAGAAAAGTGAATGACGGCACTAGAAAAGGGAAGTTCAATAGCCAGTGTGCCATCCTTTGGGCTCCTTCTGCTAATATCGTGTTAGTAGAAGTTTGGTGAGAGACGATTCGTGCTTTTCAGCCTCGTGCTTTTCCAATCGTTACTGCTCTTCAGTTTGTGCTTGTGGGTTCATATCTGGTTTTCAGTGCGTGTAGTCAGTTTGCATTTGTTTTTCAGTGCATATTTTATAGTACGTATTTTATAGTACGTATTATTATAGTATGTATTTGATTCTCAGTGCGTTCTTGTCCGCTCGTTTCTGATTTTCAGCTCTCTCTTCTCAGGCCTTTCTGTTTTACAGTGCTTTATATCAGTTGGGCCTGAGGCCGGATTTCAAGAAGAAGCCCTGGCGGTGCTTGAAGCTGGCTGTCCTAGATTGCCCCTCCAAAGCGCCCGCGAAGTAAGAATTATGTTGAGTACTTTGCGGGTAGGGGGGGCCATTGATATGCCAGAAAATGTTTAAGAAACATTTTAAAAATAAATATTTTATTTAAACTGAAATAAGATTTCCTTTGATTTACTTCTTGTGTTTATTTTAGCTGTCTCCTAGGTTAGCCAATAGACTTTTCTTTTTGGTCATTTTCTTCAATAGTGCAAATGTAATTTATTTGATACATGAGGTGACAATCTCTTCTTCAGCGAACTATTATTATGTTGTGGGTCTGCTACTCACACACCTTGTTTTTGTTGTTAATGTGTGTAATACATTACTGATAAAAATATACATCATTTTCAGCACCATGAATAAATTTAAATAGAACGGCAGCAAGAATGGACTTTATAGGCACCAATTGTAAAAAATATATACATTTTTATTAAACACATGATACAAAAAGTTTTTAAAACATTGCAAATAATATGCAAAGAGCTAGCTGAATCTTTCTAAAATGTGTCATATATCTCGAAAGCATAACCTTTACAGGGGTATGACCCTGTACTATATTATAATATGCAAAGAATAGCTCTACATGTTTCCCAATTGGATGCTTCTTCAGGAGCTTGTTAATTAGTCTAGAGGAGAGAGAAAGATACAGGCAATAAATGAAATTATTAGTAATAATCTTGGTAGGAAGACCTCAAGAGTTTGCAAGGAGTACCGAGAGACAATCAAAAAGTGGGCTTCAAATGAAATATGCATAGGGTGATGCAGATCACACGTGGGGACGTGCCTGATAGAAAACATTATGAAATGTATATAAAATGATAGTAGCAAAGATAGGGTAGATAACCACTGCCAAGTATGAAATAGGCAGAAGACCCATAGAGGGTTAACTAGGATGGGTCACAAAAGTTCACTCCATGCAGGGAAAAATATAAAGACCATTGAGCCTACCTTTAGTGGAACATTATACAATAAATCTAGATAAGTGGTATATGTTCATATACTATGAGCTTGGAGGATGGAACTGTGTTTAGCAATAAGAACCGCCGCCTGTAGGATATATATATAATAGTAAAGAGCAAATCTAATTAGCAATAGTCTACTTACAGCATTATTAGATGGTATAAATAAAATGCATGGTCTCACCTTGTGGTCTTAGTAGTTAATATAGAGAAACTTTGTATCAGAAAAAAGGAGATTTCTGCTTCAGAAGACTGCCAGCAGGAAAAAGGCTTAGTAAAGGTTTTTGAATGCAACAGCGCATTCGATTAGCAGGTGGCAAATCAGAACCATCTAGAAGGGAAAGAGTATATATCTAAACTAAATATATTTAAACAGCCCAGCAAAAGGAGTTCAGAGAACAAAGTGTAAAAAGTATATAAATACCTTTTCAGGATAAATGTGGTGGTAGATTGTAAATGAGTCCAGAGACGGAGAGCCGTCTTAGAGAGATACCGTGATACAAGGCTGAATGATCAGCCTTATATGCACGTCCCAATCAGGTGTGCGGAACTTCTGCATCACCTGACTTGGCCGGGAAGGGCTGCGCGCGCAACCCCGCCATGGCCGTGCATGCGCAGTGCGCAGAAGCGGCTATGATAGACGTGGCCGCGCAAGAGGAGCGCAGCCCTAAGGGTCTCAGGGCTGAGAGCTTCCCCAAGTGGGCAATTCAAAATGACAGCATCTGAGAGCGCTGTACAGGAAAGTTGTAGGGAGTCTGTGAGTGGGTGGTGACATGACCAGAGGGGAGAAGGACAAAAAAAAACACAAGTAGGGAGAAACACAGACCCGGACCCTGGGCCGCAACTAGCATACCCAGGCATACATCAGCACCATGAATGAATTTTGGTGAGTCACGAAAATGGCATGATTGTGGCAAATTATAAAGCACCGTGGGAGTTATTTACTAAAGGAAAATCCACTTTGCACTCCAAGTGCACTGCAAAAGTGCACATGAAACTGCACTTGAAACCGCACTGAAAGTGCACTTATAGTGCAAAGTGGATTTGCCTTTAGTAAATAACCCCCATTTCAGTGTAAACACCAACTTAGTCCAAAAAATGATATTAAGCATTGAAAGAAGAAACCACACATTGTTGTTTAGAAAACTTTTTACTCTGTGCACATTCACATGTGAATAGGGTTAGAAAAGGGTTTTTGAACAAACCAACATATTTTAGTAATAACATTTTTGTTTTTGATGGTACAAATAGCCTTTTTTGTGTTAAAACAGGCATGGTTAAAACCATAAAACAATACACAACTCAGGAACTTACAAAGTTCAACTTTGATAAAGTGAAGGCAATATCAGACATTAGTATGTCCAAACTGTGTTGATATTGCCTTCATCAGATGGGGTGATGTCACCCCTGTGAAAGCCAAATTTTGCACACAAATTGAGAGCCAAAATGGGGATTTCCCTCCTGATCCCATGCCTAATGTCAACATGTGCTAGCTCCCATCATGGGTGATCAATGGATGTGTTTCGGGGGTGCAACACCTTCCTCTCATCTACTTTAATTGCGAAGAAGGGGTTGCACCCCCAAAACGCGTACCTTGATATCCCGTGATGGCAGGTAGCACATGTTGACACACTGTGTGCATCTTCAAAATTTGGCTTTCTAAAAAATATTTAAAATGTGTGAAAATAATCAAAATAAAAACAAACTAGAAGAATTTTGGGGTGTTTTAGATTCTACCTAAAACATCAATGATGTTTTTGAATCTTTTTTCCACATCATTGATGTATTCCTTGATCTTCTGTAAATCACAATTGCACACCATGATCTCCCCGATGAGGACGTGTGCACTTTCACTTGTAAAATGAGATTCTTCTTCCACAACATCCACATCACCTAAAATAGAAAAAAACACACCATGTATTATAAATATGCAGGCATCCATCTATTACTTGAAGCTGTGGTCTCAGACACTCACCTGTTGTGGTCACTATTTCACCCACTTCATAAACCTCTCCTTCCTCCACATCTTCTGGTAGTGGTGTGGGGATTTCCTTTTCTTTAGGAGGTGGGGGGTCCCTTGTATCCTCAGATGTCCCGATTCTTTTCTCCCCTATGTGAATAAAAAAAAGGTATACTTAGCACACAGATATTTCATGCGAGAAATAGTAATAAGAAACATTGCTTGGAAGTTTCGTACAATTGTCTTTTTTGGCAGAGTTCCAAGCTGAAGACATTATTTTTTTCTCTTTATAAAGCTGGAATACTTACCTTTTTTGTACATTTTTCCCCCATGGAGACACCACTAGTATCCACTGGAGCACCTGTGTGGGACACCCTAAAAAGGGTGTTCTGGTGTCCCACACTAGTGCTCCTGTGTCCAGATGTGTAAACAGCTGCTGAGTGTCCTCTCCTTACACTGAATAAAGTTTGCATTTCATTATAGTTACAAACCCATCTAGACAACAAACTTCTTTTAATACAAATAGGCATGAACAAATGTAGTTAACCATTTGGGGTAAGCAGGTCCAGGCCATCAAGATCTGAACAACTCTATACTAAAGTCCTTTCAGTTTAAATGTTACTACAAATGTTGCTCAATATATACAGCAATTGTATTTGTAATGTTCATACTTAATAAAATAAAAAAATTATTGGGAAAAAAAAACGTAGTTAACCTGGATCTGCTAAAAACATCATATTAGTGGGTGAACGAACAATGTTTACTACAAACGATTACTGTGCCCACAAACCTGAAACTTGCCATTTTAAACAGTACAACAGTAAAGAAAAGCACATGGAGCAGCATGCAAGTAATAATAATAATAATAACACACGACAACTACTTACTTTTTTGAAGAACTCGCTTGATCTTTCTTTACTGATCCTGCTCCCTCAATTTGAGGTCTGACCATCGTTTCCTCAATTGATCCTTGGATAGCCGTACCCCGAAATTCTTCTGCAGACTTTTAACAACTTTAGTCATGATCTTGGCCTTTTTTCACATTTGGGTTTGGGTAAGGTCCATGCTTCCCGTCATAGTCGGCCCTCTTCAAGATGTCCACCATCTCCACCATCTCTATAAAGCACATATTTGAGGCCTTAAATCTCCTCTGGGATCGGGATGTTCGTGGCTCCGGCCTTTCGTCGTTGCTGCTGTCTGCATGCACTTGCTCTTTCTCCGCTATGTGCTCTCCCACTGCGCCGAAAGACAAGGGGCGGGGAATAGACTAGAAAGAACGTCAGGGGCGGGTGGAGTTTCACACATGCGCAGTGTATATAAAGCGTAACACGCGTGCGTCATACGTACGATATGTGAGCGGAGGAAGGAGTATCGGAAGCGCCGATCGTTAGAACGAAGGTACGATTTTAACTTGGTGCATCAGTGGCCCATACTGCTTATAGATTGAGGCCTATATTGGGACAAGATTAGGAGAGTTTAGCCTGATATTAGGGTTTGTCTTGTGTTGTGTCTTGCAGATAAAATGGATATATTCAGTGATGAGGACTTTATCCCCATATTCCTTGATATGTATAGGGAGCTGCCCTGTCTGTGGCAGGTAAGCCACCCCTTTTATAACAATAAACCAAAGAGGAAGGCAGCTCTGGATCAATTGCTGGAATTTGTGAAGCCGGTGATCCCCACGGCAGACATTCCCTATTTAAAGGCCCTAATTGGTGGCATGAGGAGCACTTATAATAGGGAGCGCAAGAAGGTCCAGGATTCCCAGAGATCTGGAGTTGCAGCAGATGACATTTATGTACCCAGGCTGTGGTACTATGACAGACTGCATTTTCAGGCAGGTCAGACTAAACCCAGGCCAGCACACTCCAATCTTTCTTCAAGGCTACCTTCCACCTCAGCTGAGGCTTCTGATGTCCAACCTGGGCCTTCCAGCCAGGAAGAAGTGGAGGAGCCCAGCTTGAGCCAGGTATAGCATTGTTCAACAAATTTCTAGTCAAATCATTAATGATGTTAACTAGATGTTATTATTGATCAGTAATTTCTGATTTTACAAAGTGTTTTACATATCAATAGACAATAATGGCCACAAATGATTGGGACAAGAATGAAAAATGCTGGGGTCAGAATGATAGTCTTTTCTATTTATTAACATTCAATTTGCAACAGTCATGAGCTGAAAATTGTGTGTGATTGATGAACCAAAAACTAAAACTATGTCCCTTTTTCATACACAGGAAAGTCTGTTGAAAGTGGCAGCCAGGAGGTGGCGGGGGTAATTGGCAACTAGGAGGTGGCGGGGGTGAGTGGCAACCAGGAGCTGACCGGGCCCAGTAGCCTGCCCGAATTCCAGGTCCCCCCTCTTCGCCTTCCAAAAAAAAGTCCCAGGAAGAGGAGTAACCTGGAGGAGGCAGCACTTGGCCTATTTCGGAAGGCTACTGCAGCCCTCAGAACCCCCCCAATAATCAAGAGAACTATGCCTACATGGCAGCCTGCAAAATGCAGAAAATGGAGGAGGGCTAACGCCTCTTATGTGAGGAAGTTATGTTACAAGCCCTAAATAAGGGGTCGAGGGGCCAAAGCCACGTTTGTGAGTTTAACCATGGTCCTCCCCCTCCACCTCCTGCCACAACTACAACACCAGAGCCACAGCCTGGAAGCAAGCGTGGAAGGAAGTGTGGAAGGAAGACAAGAACGTGATAGCCTGTGTTCAGTCTGGTCTGACAAAAGACGTAGGTTGTTGTAGGACCACAGCCTGGGGACAGATATGTCATCTGCTGCTGTTCCTGATCTCTTGTAGTCCTGGACCGGATTGTGCTCACTATTATAAGGACTCCTCAGGCCAACAATTTTGACTGTAAAATAATTGATGTCTAATCTAGGGTACAAAGGCTTTACGAATTTCACCAGTTTCTCCAGCGTTGCCTTCCTCTTTATTTTTTGTTATGACCCATAATAAATGCCACATAATTATTTTTCACAAGTACTTGCCTATGTGTTTTACTTCAAAAAGGACAGTTTGTTTGTGAGTAGGCAGGTACATTACAAAAATACAATATCAAATTAACAAGGGACACCAACACCAACCTCCTTGAGGTTAAAAAATACAAGATAATAATGGTGTTGTGGTAACTTGACAAAACGAAAGAAAAAATTATGGAGATCACTATAAAAAAAAATAGGAGCTCTGGATTAAAAAAAACAAAAACACTATAAACAAAAATTCTAAACATTATTATGGAGATCTGACGAAAAAAAAAAATATTCATGAGATCACGAGAAATAATAAAGAAATCAGGTTGTCAGAATTCTGTGTGACTATCAGCAGCAAAACAACTTCATTATTCTAGCATTATAAAGACGAAGAGAATGTGCTGCATTAAAAGATTTTAAAATTTGCGGCGTGATGAATGTGCTATCTCCATTACGAATGCTAGTTTTACTAGACCGAACGCTTCCGTCTCGTAATTGATTCAGAGCATGCGTGGAACTTTGTGCGTTGGAATTGTGTACACATGATCAGAATTTACGAGAACGGATTTTGTTATCGGAAAATTTGAGATCCAGATCTTAAATTTGGTTTGTCAGAAATTCCGATGGAAAATGTCCGATGGAGCCTACACGCGATCAGAATTTCCGACAACAAGCTCCCATTGAACATTTGTTGTCAGAAAATCCGACCGTGTGTACACAGCATAACTCTTCTTCAGAAAATTTTACAAACCAAAAATATGAAGGCCACACACATAAGGGGAGGGATCTGAGTCCCTCAATATACTCTGAGAACAGGTTTTACAGTAAGTACAAAAATTTTGTTTATTGTCCATTAAGGGCCACAGGAACAGTATATGTCCGTTGGATGCTCCAAAGCAGTATCTCAGAATACCATTAGGTAAAGTATGCACAAAAGAAAAGTGAACCTCTTGGATTAATGCAACAGAAACTACTGAAGAACCAAATTACCAGGTTCAGGAATAACAGTTGGAAACATCACATGAGTAATTCCTAATTGAAAGGCACCAGGGAATAGCTGCCAACAGCCATTACAAAGTAATCCAAAGCCAAGACCTGACTCTACCCAGACTCAGACAGTTGATCCTCCTCATGGGCAGTACAGATGCCAAGGTAGCTGAAAGCAGAGACTTCTCGGCAGGGAAAAGTTAAATGCTGATCACCACAAGAGTAGCATTTACCTGTGCTCTCTTCCAGGCTCGCAAAATACTCCTACTTCTCTGGAAATGCAGTGATCCCCCTTCTCTCAAGACTTGGGTGTCTCATATGGGCAATACAATTTTAGAATGTTACATATATTAACATAGGGGTTGCCCAAATAAATGTAAGAAGTTATCGGCACTGTGGCTTGATGTACCAGGCCTGAACCCTAGGGAACTTGTTCAAATGCAATTATTGCAAAGTTCTCCCAGTAATATCGATGTATAAACACTAAAGTATGCTACCAGGTAGAATGGGATCCCCTGCCCTGCACAGCCAGGCACACTGCATTTTCACAGCACACTTGAGGCAAGGAACAGTCCAGTGCTTTGTTTTGTATTTTTATTAGGGGGTTTAACTTGGATAGGGAGAAGGGTAATATGGGATGCCCACCTGGCCTTTGCAGAACTTTCAGGGACAAACTTCCTCTGTACCGCTATTTATACTCCTCAGCGTCCTCCAGAACAACCCTTGCTTGAAGCACTACAACTCCCAGGACCAGCTGCCACTGTTGGATAGGTAGCAAACGCCCTCTCCAGGCAGGGACCATGGGCCCCTTGTTTGTGTAGCAAAGTCCTAGTGCCCAACTGTTACGTGGCTACTGATCCCAGCACCACCTCTTCTGGCACTGCCAGCCCACCTGGCTGCAGCTGCCCCTTTCTCCAGCCTTCTTGGCTAAACTTCCACAGTCCTCCCAGACTGACTCTGCATCCATCTCAGACTGCTCTCACCCAGTCCTCTCAGGCTGGCTCTCAGTCCTCCCCAACTGTAACATTTACAAGCCCACCTGGCTGTCTTCCTCCCTGGAGATTTGGCAGTGTTCTCCTCTTGCTGCCCTTCTCCTGCTGCCGTGCCTCTGGTCAGGACACCTCTGTGTGTCGTGAAGAGGGTCCTTTCTGCACCTGAGCTCCCAGACCAACCCATCTACTGGGGATTGGTCAGGGCCCTCATGAATACTCCAGGCAGCTCCTCCTCACCTTCACTCCAATTCTTCTGGAAGTTTCCAGCAAGTTCCAGAAGTAGGGGGAGGTCTCAGAAGTGCTACCTGTGAGTCATCCAGCCTTCACTGAGTCACTCAAACCCTGACCCAGAAAAAAACACAGGCTTGGCTGCCAGCCAAACCTAAACAACTTTCCTACAGAAAGAAAAACCTACTCTAGCACACTAGAGCAGGGGTTGGGAATAATTGCCAGCTAGATGTGGCTCTTTTGATGGCCACATCGCGTGGTGTGCCGATCCGCAGATTGAGCCCATAGGAAAGTTCGCGGCTTCGGCCTAGCTCTGGAGCGGCAGCCATCTTGGTACACCCGGCGGTGGCCTAGGTGAACGGCGCACTGACGTCATCATCACCCGCCTCAACTGCTCGTGGATCTGCTTGTGTAGTGGTAAGCAAGCAGACAATCGTAGAGGAGATGTGGATATTACAGTGGGGGAGATGTGGGTAGATGTGGATATTACAGTGGGGGAGATATGGATATTACAGTGGGGAGATGTGGATATTACAGTGGGGGAGATGTGGATATTACAGTGGGGGAGATGTGGATATTACAGTGGGGGGAGATGTGGATATTACAGTGGGGGGGATGTGGATATTACAGTTGGGGAGATGTGGATATTACAGTGGGGGGAGATGTGGATATTACAGTGGGGGGGTGTGGATATTACAGTGGGGGGGGATGTGGATATTACAGTGGGGGAGATGTGGATATTACAGTGGGGGGAGATGTGGATATTACAGTGGGGAGAGATGTGGATATTACAGTGGGGGGGGGGGAGTGGATATTACAGTTGGGGAGATGTGGATATTACAGTGGGGGAGATGTGGATATTACAGTTGGGGGGATGTGGATATTACAGTGGGGGAGATGTTAGTGAATATGTGTGAGTGCGCTGCCCCCTTTTCTATATATATCACCACCTGTATTCCTTACCAACTACCAATGATCAATATTCCACGTGCATATATTTAAACTATAGATCAATAAATCATATGTATAACAAAAAATCATATATATAACAAGAAAAGTCCTTCAAACATGTTGCAAATTCTTGTGTCCTTTAAAGTGACTGGCGTGCTCCTATGTTACTTCAATATGTGACTGAGTGGGACCCTCCACCATTCAGATTGGCCACTCACCAGATGTTTCACTAGGGGTACGCCTTTGGTTCATTCAGGGATAACCATTCCACACAGGTACCACTTCTCACCAGTACACAACTTGTGTTCTAATACTCCTCATAGGAAAGCATAGGAACAGAAGGCGATCATAGCGCAATATGTTTAAACCATTTATTTTAAAAGATATCAAAGGTTAAAATCACTCACATTTAAAAGTGCCCTTTTGCCGGCACGAAGCTTTTCCAGCAGTTACGGACGAGCGTCTAATAGCATGGTTCGCCTGGTACTGTAAGCGGTCTCCACGCTTGGCTTGCACTCCAAGCCTCGTTTCCGTTTTCGTCCGGTCACGTGATGCGTGAAAATCTCCCAGCAGCCTCTACGCGTTTCGCATCATCAAATGCGTCATCAGGAAGCTGCCGTTTGATTGGTACCCTTTCTATTTATACTATGTGTGGCCGGAAGTGTGCATTCCGCCATTTTAACTAAGGTGATGCTCCCATCTGTAACTTCCTTTCTGTTATCGCCATTTTGACTAAGGGTTTTTCCCTTTTGTTTAATACACGCTTATATCACTAATTCCCCTTTACATTTTCTTAGTTTATATTCCGATTGATGGGGATGTTAACCCATCTATATCTGCTGGAGAGGCTTTTACAATGTCTTAAACACATTACACATTTTTTAAAATATTGAACCTTCTGCCCATTCTGCCCTAGCCGTTCGTCCATGTACAATATGGGACAGCAAAAAAACCCATTCTTTGCAATAATCAGACAAAGTTCAAACAGATATTCTAAAAACCGTATATACTTTATCTGTATGACCCCTATCTCTATACTTTTCTATGTATAAAACTTTTTTATGTGATAAAAAATCAAATAGATCAAAAAATATACAAATGTAAAAAATGAAAAACATATCAAAATGAAAAAAATGAAAAAAATATATATAATAAATGAAAAAATAATATATGAAAAAAATATAAAAATAAAAATAAAATAAATAAAATAAAAAATAAATAATAAGAAATAAAATAAATAAAAAATAAAAAATAAAATATAAAAAATAAATAAAATAAAAAATAAAAATAAAAAATAAAAAATAAAAATAAAATTAAAAATAAAAATGAAAATAAATAAATAAAAATAAAAATAGAAATAAATATGAAAATAAAAATAAAATGTATTTCTATACTAGTTAGTAATTTTCTAGATAGCAGTTGATGTCAAGTTCCACGTTCATCCCTTTTGGTTTCATAGTTTCCATTTTAAATATCCAATGGGTTTCATTTCTTGATACCTCCCTTCTCATATTAGTGTTTCTCCAATCTTTTTCTATTCTATCTATTCCATAGAATTTTAAATGTTGGGGGTTTCTGCCATGTACATCCCTGAAGTGTTTAGATACACTATGGTGTTTAAATCCTTTTTTGATATTTCTAACATGTTCTCCTACTCTCACCGATAGGGCTCTCGTTGTTCTACCCACGTATTGCAGCCCACAGCTGCACTCCAATACGTAGGTAACATGTGTGCTAGCACATGTTATGAGCTTATCAATTTTAAAGGTTTGCTTGTTGCTGCTTGATACAAAATTAGTTGTTTTTCTATCACTTTTATTGGTAGACCTGCACGCTTTACATTTTCCACACCTGAAAAAACCCTCCTGCTCAAAAAAGGTTGTCATCCTTTTAGGGGGGTCTGGTACATTTTTTACTATTTTATCCCTAATCCTTCTAGCTCTCCTATATACGAACGCTGGTTTGTTTGGCAGGACCTTGCTCAACTGTGGATCATTACTGATTATGGGCCAATGTTTTGTTATAATTTTTTCTAATGTTTTATATTGTTTGTTGAATGCTGTTATAAATGGTACTTTATCCTTATGGTTATGATTTCTAATTTTATTGGTTAGTGTTAGCTCTCTATCCATATTGGCTATTTTAAGACGCGTATCCTCCAGTGTGTCTTTATGGTACCCCTTATCTATAAATCTCTTAATTAATATATCTGTCTGTTGAAAATAATCCTCTATTTGGTCACAGTTTCGTCTTATCCTAATAAACTGGCTTTTTGGGATTGCTTTTTTCCAATGGGGGTGGTGAGAGCTCCCCATCGGAATGTAACCATTCCGATCCGTATCTTTGAAGTGTGTTCTAGTTCCCAGTTTGTTTTTGTTCTTATAAATTTCTAAATCCAAAAAATTAATTTTTTGTTGGTGTACTGTAGCTGTAAATTTAATATCATATTTATTATGGCCAATATGTTGGATAAATGCTTCCAGTTGTTGTTGGCTGCCCTTCCACACTATCAAAATGTCATCTATAAATCGTTTGTATAACAGCAGGTGTGGCCAGCATCTTCCAAAAATCTCTTCTTCCTCCCATTTACTGAGGAAGATGTTGGCCACACTTGGTGCATACTTGTTGCCCATCCCTACTCCCTTTATCTGCCTATAGTAGTTATGGTTGTGCCAGAAGAAGTTATTCCCCATGGCCATCCTTAATCCCTCCAGTATAAACCTTCTTTGTTTCAATTTTAGGTCCGATAATTTCTTCATTCCCCATGCTACAGCTGCCAGAGCATCCGTTTGTTTTATGTTGGTGTACAACGACTCCACATCCATTGTTACCAATAGTGTGGATTCGTCCACCTGTAAATTCTTTAGGTTGTTAATTACGTCCTTACTATCCTTGAGGAATGCCTTGCCCTCTCCCGCTATAGGTTGGAGGAATATGTCCAAATACTCCCCCAATCTTGAATATACTGATTCTATGCCACTAATTATAGGCCTTCCTGGTGGTCTAGTTTTGTTCTTATGGATTTTAGGGACCTGGTATATTACTGGTATCCTTGGTGCTTCTGTCAACAAATATCTACCTTCTTTTTTATTTATAATGTTGTCGGCTATGCCCTTATTTAAATACTCTTTTAACTTCTTCTTTAATTCTCTATTGGGATTCTTTTTCAGGGGTTGGTATGTGCTTATATCTTTAACTAGTCTCTCCAATTCTGCATGGTAGTCCTGTTTGGTTAATATCACTACCCCTCCCCCTTTATCCGCTGGCCTAATTACTATGTTTTTCCTTTTTTCTAGTTTCTTCAGTCCTTGCCATACTCTGTCTTTATTACACTTTACCGGTTTAATGTTTCTCAGTTCCTTCTCTACTATTCTCTTAAACACCTCGATGTGTTGATTGGTGTTCGACCTAGGGTTGAACGTGGACCTGTTCCTCAACTGGCTATGTGTGTATTCCATTTCATTAGTTTGATGTTGGGGTTCTCCTTTCTCTAAATAATATTTTTTTAGATTTAGTTTCCGAATAAACTTTTGCAAATCAATGAATGCTTCGAATTGGTTAAAAGTTGCACTGGGTGCATACTTGATGCCCCTATCTAATACCAACAGTTCCTCATGGGTAAATGTTATATCTGTTAGGTTGAAAATCCCCTCTCCTAATTTACTCTTTTTCTTTTTGCCTCCCCCTCTGCAGCCTCTTTTTCTCTTTGATTTACACTGCCTCCAGTTTCCTGGGGGTTCCTGTTCCAGCCCCCCCTGCTGGTTTGGAATACTGGCATGGGTGGTTTGTAGGGTTCCCTCCAATCCCGCCATTCCCCCTGCCACATGGGTGGACCGTAATTCGGGCCATAATTATAATAGCCCCTCCCCCTCCCCCTATAACCTCCTCTCCAAGGTCTGGGATATGATCCCATCGGGGGTTGGTAGGGGGCCGTATATGTGCTGTTGTTCCCTTGGTCGGGTTTCTGGGTATTTATTTTCTTCTGATTATCATACGGGGTTTGTACTGTTGCTCCAGTGTCTTTTCTAGTCAAGTTGGCGATAGGGGTCCCTGATATTCTACTCGTTCCTACATCTGCAAGCATATCCCCGATGTTAACCTCCTCATCCAGGGACGTGTTCGCAGAGTTGATGGGTTTTTCCTCCTCCTGCCACTTGTATACTTTTCCCTCTGCGTAATCCTTTTTGTCCCTTTGGTACTTTTTAACCTTTTTATTTTTTACTTCATTGTCCAATTTAGCTAGGAATTCTTGTAATTTAGCCGCCCTCGTTTTGTACTCATTTGTTTCAACATGGGGTAACATATTATCTCTAATTGTACCTATGGTGGATTCTACTTTTTTTAAATTTGATTCTTCTCCTTTCAATGATCATGTCTAGCAGTCTATTTTCACAGCCATTAAAAAAAATCAAACCAAGTCCTTGATAGGTTTTCATCTGTTATACCATCATTGGGACCTAGGTCCCATCTTAACCTCCTAGGGGTGATTTTTGCCTCTCTGTATTGATCTAATGTATTAATATCCCACCAAATCCTAATTTGTTTGTCCATAGCATTTTTCAAGTGTTTAAAACTTTGTTCTAGATTCAGTGCCGTGGTATTATCATAATTTTGGAAAAGTTGTCCCAGATCCAGCTGCCGATTCGCCAGAAATGAGAAAACCTCCATGTTCTGCTGCCCGTGAAAAAAATTATATGTTTAATATAACCGTGAATATCTATGTGCGTGTCACCGGCGCAAAACCAAACTTTATTTTGTTTTACTATGTACCAAGTATTAGGTATGCTAATCCAGCCTTCACTGAGTCACTCAAACCCTGACCCAGAAAAAAACACAGGCTTGGCTGCCAGCCAAACCTAAACAACTTTCCTACAGAAAGAAAAACCTACTCTAGCACACTAGAGCAGGGGTTGGGAATAATTGCCAGCTAGATGTGGCTCTTTTGATGGCCACATCGCGTGGTGTGCCGATCCGCAGATTGAGCCCATAGGAAAGTTCGCGGCTTCGGCCTAGCTCTGGAGCGGCAGCCATCTTGGTACACCCGGCGGCGGCCTAGGTGAACGGCGCACTGACGTCATCATCACCCGCCTCAACTGCTCGTGGATCTGCTTGTGTAGTGGTAAGCAAGCAGACAATCGTAGAGGAGATGTGGATATTACAGTGGGGGAGATGTGGGTAGATGTGGATATTACAGTGGGGGAGATATGGATATTACAGTGGGGAGATGTGGATATTACAGTGGGGGAGATGTGGATATTACAGTGGGGGAGATGTGGATATTACAGTGGGGGGAGATGTGGATATTACAGTGGGGGGGATGTGGATATTACAGTTGGGGAGATGTGGATATTACAGTGGGGGGAGATGTGGATATTACAGTGGGGGGGGTGTGGATATTACAGTGGGGGGGGGATGTGGATATTACAGTGGGGGAGATGTGGATATTACAGTGGGGGGAGATGTGGATATTACAGTGGGGAGAGATGTGGATATTACAGTGGGGGGGGGGGGGAGTGGATATTACAGTTGGGGAGATGTGGATATTACAGTGGGGGAGATGTGGATATTACAGTTGGGGGGATGTGGATATTACAGTGGGGGAGATGTGGATATTACAGTGGGGAAGATGTGAATATTACAGTGGGGGGAGATGTGGATATTACAGTGGGGGGGGAGATGTGGATATTACAGTGGGGGAGATGTGGATATTACAGTGGGGGGGGAGATGTGGATATTACAGTGGGGGGGGGGGGGTGATGTGGATATTACAGTGGGGGAGATGTGGATATTACAGTGGGGGAGATGTGGATATTATAGTGCGGAGATGTGGATATTACAGTGGGGGAGATGACGACATTACAGTTATAATTAATCAAAATTAGTTGATTAATCTATTAAAAAAAAATCGATCACGTTTAACAGATGGAAGACTCAACGCCTGCATGAAGCTTAACCTCACCACGTATCAACCAGACTACAGAGCCATCAGCAAAACCATGCAGCACCAGTAGTCGCATTAATGGTAAGTTTATTCATCATTGGTTAGCAACAGCATAACAACGTTATTAAAAAGAATTCAGAGACTTATTGTACTTTAAAAGTGTTGGTCTTACATAAAATGCACACATTTATGCCGCGTACACACGGGTGGACTTTTCAACGGACTTTCCGACGGACTTTCTGAATGAACGGACTTGCCTACACACGATCAAGCAAAGTCAGACGAATTTGTACGTGATGACGTACGACCGGACTAAAACAAGGAAGTTCATAGCCAATAGCTGCCCTAGCGTCGGACTAGCATACAGACGAGCGGGCTTTTCGACTGGACTCGAGTCCGTCGGAAAGATTTGAAACATGTTTAATTTCTAGGTCCGTCGAACTTTTGGGAAAAAAAGTCCGCTGGAACCCACAGACGATCGAATTGTCCGACGGACTCGGGTCCCCCGTAACCAAGTATACCATAAAGTCCGGTCGTGTGTACGCGGCATTACTTGTATTTAGTTTTAAACATATTGTATGGCTCTCACGGAATTACATTTTAAAATATGTGGCGTTCATGGCTCTCTCAGCCAAAAAGGTTCCTCACCCCTGCACTAGAGGGTGCTATACACATATATTCAA
This sequence comes from Lithobates septentrionalis, assembly GCA_037952835.1. Classification (NCBI taxonomy): domain Eukaryota; kingdom Metazoa; phylum Chordata; class Amphibia; order Anura; family Ranidae; genus Lithobates; species Lithobates septentrionalis. The sequence goes on along the minus strand of JBBDGP010001104.1, from coordinate 280,060 downwards.
ATTTGCTCTGTATTACCAATCTGTCTTCTGGGGAGAATGTGTTTGCCTTGTATTTTATTATGTATGGTTGGCATTTTGCTCTAAGAGCTCTTTGATTCACTGTTTCTGTACCAGATTGTTATTGTTTTGTTTGGTTCATTAAAACCTTTTCAATTCAAACACAAATGCTGATCAACCCCTATGGGCATGATTAGCCACCTTGTGAGTCAACTGAGCACAATCCACAAATGATGTAAAACCCGTCATAGTCAGAACACTGGGGAAAAGACTCCTACAAGGTCAGAGAAGGCTCAAAAACAGAGACTGAAACCTAACTGCCAGGTAAAGTGCAATGTCCATTTACTATAGGAAGCAATGCACAGGGAGCAGGCCCAATACTCCCCTATGTTCTGATATAGGGGACAGGAATATATCATCCAGAACTCAAAACAAGGCATGCTGGCAACTGACACAAAACTGATAAGCAAACAAGCCCACACACACATACACAAGTTTCACTGGATCCCTTAAGGTTACTTATAACCAGGCCACCAGCCTGAGAGCTGAGGTGGCAAGCTCCATGAGTCGGGTCGCGGGTCCCACGGACTAGATCGCTGTGGGGATACCCGCGATCGCCTCACGGGGAGGAAGAATGGGGAGATGCTAATGTAAACAAGCACCCCCCCCCGTTCTGCCTAGTGACAGTGTCACTGATCTCTGCTCCCTGTCATTGGAGCAGAGACCAGTGACATGTCACACACAGCCATGCCCCTCACAGTTAGAAACACGCCCCTAGGACACACTTAACCCCTACACTGCCACCTAGTGGTTAACCCCTTCACTGCCAGTGTCATTTACACAGGAATCAGTGCATTTGTATAGCACTGATTGCTGTATAAATGACAATGGTCCCAAAAATGTGTCAAAAATGTCCGATGTGTCCGCCATAATGTCGCAGTCATGATAAAAATCACTGATCACCGCCATAAAAAAAAAAAAAATTAATAAAAATGCCATAAAACTATCCCCTATTTTGTAAATTCTATAACTTTTGCGCAAACCGATCAATAATCGCTTATTGTGATTTTTTTTTACCAAAAATATGTAGAAGAATACATATCGGCCTAAACTGAGGAAAAAAATAGTTTTTTAATATATTTTTGGGGGATATTTATTATAGCAAAAAGTAAAAAATAATGAGTTTTTTTTCAAAATTGTTGCTCTTTTTTTGTTTATAGCGCAAAAAATGAAAAACGCAGAGGTGATCAAATACCTCCAAAAGAAGGCTCTATTTGTGGGAAAAAAAGGACGTCCATTTTGTTTGGGAGCCACGTCGCACAACCGCGCAATTGTCATTTAAAGCGACACAGTGCCGAATCGCAAAAAGTGCTCTGGTCAGGAAGGGGGTAAATTCTTCCGGGGCTGAAGTGGTTAAGGAACATCAGCACTGGAGAGACTAACCAAGACTAAAATGGTAAATCTATCAGCAGATGTTGATTGAAGAAAACCTTGCAAAGTCTTGAACAGCAATGCAGAAAAAGACACATTTTTATGGAACAGTGCACTATGCTAAACTGAAGCATGGCTAATATGGGCAAGGTTATATGGGCCCTAGGGGCTGGTCTATGGTTGTTATTTGGCCTAGTGTCCATTCTTTTTTTTTTTTTTTTTTTAAGTTAAACTTTATTGTGTACTTCAGCAAGACAAGAAATCTTACAAGAAGGAAATAATGGCACAGAACTCAGAGGTGCAGCCATTAGCACCGTACAATCAAAGCATAATAAATCACAGTGTACTGCAAGTACAGAAACTATAAATGAGAAAAAATGCTTATCTGGCATGTAATACAAGAGTAGCAACTAGGCCAAAAATATCTACCTATTGGTGGAAAAACTCCGTTATTGTAAATGCCTACCGTAGCAGTATGCCGTGTAGACAAGATTTTGATACCTCTTGTCTTGCTTACATACTTAGTATTTTCCAAGGTAGAACTTAAATGTATAAAAAGAAAAAAAGAAAAACTCAACAAAGAACACGGTAGCATTACAATAGCAGGTTTTTTGTCAACTGACACATATCAACTAGCGTGTCCTACAATATATGCGGAAACCTAGTGTCCATTCTTCCTGAAGGTAGCACTATATAACCCACATTTATAGGTAATATACTGTTCTTGGGTCAGTTAATTATTATCTGCGTTTCTGACTTTTTTTTTATCTTCCTTGATCTGCCTGCTTGTTCTAGGTCGATAACTCAAAGTAAGAAAAGAAGGGTGAATTACTAAAGTTACATCTAGAGCTTAAAGCTGACGTTGGATCAACTATTAAAAAAATGCCATTAGGGTATATCCACCTTCCCCGTACATTAAGGATCTAATGTTCATTTAGTGTAATAATGGACATGTAATAAAGAATGACTTACTTTGTGACTCTGTCCTGCATGCTTACTTCCGATCGGTAATTGGAGGAATGACCCAATTCATTCCTCCTTGGAAGGAATGACCCAATGCAGGACCAGCATTAAGCAGAACTTAACCCTTGCATCCTATACAGCCAAGGAAACTGCCATCTTAGCATCTGTTTGATCTGCAATTGCCATGATGTTGCACATGTGATCAGTTATGACACCAGCCATTTGCTAGCTTGACAGTTCATTTAAAAGAACAAGCAACTGTGAGAATTATCATTTACGGCATATCTTGAATGTAACAGTTAAATTGTAAAGTTAAAGCGGTTGTATACCCGCTGACACTTTTTGTATACCCGCTGACCCTGTAAGGCAAAAGGCATAATGAGCTAGTATGCACCGCATACTAGCTCATTATGAAATACTTACCTTAGAACGAGGCGTCGGTATCTTACCTGGTCCACGCTTTAAGGCTAGCGATGTATTATACAATTTTTTTGTGTCTAATTTTCCCTTAGATTTACCAAAACCATATAATATGAGGTCAAACCTAAACATTTTCAATTTGTACGCCCTTGCACAATTGAATAAGAAAATTGTTTATTGTATGGCCAGCTTTAGTTTTGCTTTAACTGCAGGTCTTGCATTGTATGCAATGATGTTGAGGCCCCACCAACATTTCTGGGCTGGAGCTGGAGCGAAACATGAGGAACATGAGGAATAAAGTATAACTAAAGGCAAAACTGCGCCCCCATTAGGGAGATTTTCCCTCTCTATTTGTCCTGTTTACCATTATGATCAAAAGTGAAAATAAAATAAAATCTCAAATTTTGGGTTATCCCAGAACAGTAATAGAGGGGATCTCTTCCAATGGTGACACTAGTTCTGGTGACATGGGGGGCCCCAATGGATTCCCATAATTTGCAGGGATTTTCTTTTATTTCCTGGTACAGCTATAGGACAGGAACTGAAGGTACATCTCCCCAAACGGGAATCAGATGGCACAAAAAAAACATATAAAAACACATAAATATATGAGGTTTTTTTTGGTGGGTGGGGGGGGATTAAGCTGCAATGTTTTAGAGTCTAAATCAAGGTTTCTCAACCAGGGCTCCTGCCTCTCAGAAGTTCCCACTGACACCATTGATTTTTTTAGTTATCTGTAAGGGGGTAATTCTTCCCAATGTTCACAAGTGTAAGGAGAATTCTTTCCACTGACCAGTTGTAGGTATAGTAATTTTTAGCAGGAGTTCCCTGAGACCGGAAAGTTATTTCAAGGGTTCCTTTGTGTTGAAAAGGTTGAGAAAGGCTGATCTAAATGTATATTCTTTTCCGAAGACACATTTATATTTCCCCTTTAGTTAGCTTAATTTACAAAGAAGACAGGGAATACTCACCTCTCATGCTGCTCATGCCACTGATTGCTCCTGTAGTGACAAGAAAGGATCCACTAAGGAATCTTGCAGAATCCAACACTTCCATGATCGTCAGAATCCTGATCCCTCTCTGCGATCAATGGTTTGAACCTCCGGCATGTACATCACTACTGTATTCTGTAGAATCCCATGTTTTCTTTGCACAGAGCATTAATTGGCAGTATTGATTTTAGTGACAGTCACTTTAAATCTCTATAACTCTAGTCTTTGGAAGGGGAATTGTTCAAAACTGTTAGTCAATCATGGCTCCCATCTGGACAAAAATCTGTTGGGGCCAATATCTTGCAAAGAAGGGTGCTGTCAGTGGTAGACTAGATAAGGCAGAACCCCTGCTAAAATAGAGGGATGTTTTCAAACAGCTAAGATTAAATAAATAGGGGGTGGTATGACAGTATACCAGGTAATCCAACCTTTAGGTCAACAGATGAATTTACTGGATTTGAACCCAACAAAAAGGTTTATGTTTTTAATGCCAGGGATCTAAAGTGCAATTGAAAATTCAGGAGAAATGTATTAAAGTAAGAGATGAAAATATGTCTAAATAAAATTAGCACACTGTTGCATTCGCAAACAAAAAAAACTATATGATGTTTTTGACCAAATTATAAGGTTACATAGCACTGGGTAAGGAGCATAGGACATCACGCAGTACGGGCCCATGAGATTTCTAATAGGAGTTCATTGTGAATGCAACACAGTTGCTCATAGTTTATATTCTTAGTGGACTTATGTATGATATTCATGGTAAATGTTCCCACGAAAGTATTTAATGATATTAAATGTGAGTAGAACCCCCCGGGGCATAGCTAATCTCCTCTGGGTCTAATAGGAAAATATGAACCAGTCCCATAACATCTCATTAATTACATCTGCCTTATTTATTTTGTAATAGTTTGTGAGTAATTTGCGTATAAGTACATTGCATGAAAGCCTCTTCTAGCTAGTTAAAACATTGTGATAATTTCATAAGGGTGAGACAAGTATTTTTAAGCCAAGTTAATGCATTCTCTTAAGTCTATGATCCCAGCCGCAACTGTTGCCTACTGTATGTAAAGCTGGCCAAACATGTTACGGTCTGGTTTTACAATCTCCATATAGTCTTGATCTTACATAATTAGTTGCATTAGGTAGACACTAAAGAAAATAATGTTTCAGAGTCGAGTGCCTTTAAATAATTGATGCCTTATAATTACAGGTGAAGCACATCTTAAAAATGTTGAAGCCAATGCTTACTCGTATATTGGATGCATTGTAAAAAATTATTATTAGAGCAAAATAAAAATAAAAAATTGAAATCTGAAGACAGATCAATGCCTTTATCTGTTGGCAATCAGTTTCATCGGGTCTTCATCCGAAGACAATAGGTTCAATTTTAAGATCTCCAGCCTGTTTTCAGATATCCAACCTGAATGAATGATGGATAAATCCCTTTTTAGTAGAGTAGAGAAGAAAGAACTTCTGACAATTCTTTTTTTTCTTTAGTTTAAAAAAAGGCATGAAAATGGCAAAATCTGATACACATCATAGCAATTCAGGCACAGCTAAATAAAAGTTCCAGTATGTATAAAAAGTCTTCAGCACATCTCAATGTTACAGGTAGGTAAGAACATAAACACAAACATCAGAGTACCCATGACCAACCAGGTTATATTGGGACCCAGTCCCATAAGTACATAACTAAAGAACTTCCTGCACCCATGTTCCCCAAAATTCAGAAACCATTAAGAGATCATTCTAAAGCTAGCCATAGATATTAGGTAGTGTTTGGAAATGCAGGCCTAATCCAAACACCCTTAGACATCTGTATCTGTTAGTGCAATCCTAAACATGAATGGTTGCACTGGGCAAGCATTTATGTTTTTTTTTTGTTTTGGGGGAAAATAGTGTTTATTCAATTTTTTTTTTTTACATTAAAAAACAATTAGCCAAATAAAAAATTGACAAACAAAATTAAACAGTTGCACAACGAGCCAAGTTGGAAGACTCAGATATCGATAAACTTCACATGATAAACTATCACATTTTTTAGACCATACATATTTGTTTAATACTCCGTATACTCGATGTCACCATGGACGTCATTAACACTGGGTTACAACTATCCACAAAAAAACAGAACAAATTTCATGTGCAATTCCTACTAGACAACAAATGTAGCCGCACAGCATAGAAGAGAACTAATAAACATTGCGAGTTTTTGAATAATGTGTGTGCGCTCCCAGGGTAGTGATAATATGGCAGCCCATAGTAAGCAAATAAAGGGTGTCACTCAGGCTGTGTTAAAATAACCTCTGGGGAATTAGTGAGATCAGAGCCAGTCCTGGTACTGACAACCAGGAATCCCAAAGTTTAAATTTAGGGAGACATTGTCTATTTTGAAAGATGAGCTTATCTATAGAAAGTGTATTATTAACTTGTTGTATCCACTTCGATTGAGTAGATGGATGCAGAGATAACCGTTTTAACGTTGGTGTGCAAGGAAGAGAAGTCTGCTAATTGGAGCTAAGGCATCTGGTGACAAAACCACTTCATCCAACATCCCTAGAAGACATATGATAGGATCTAGAGCGATATTTGTTTGAAAAGTACTATTTGGACAGCACAATGGCTAAATGGTAAGAATCTCTGCCTAGCAGCACTAGGGTCATGCGTTCAAATCCCAGCCACAGCAATACCTGCTTGGAGTTTACACATTCTCCTTGTGCCTGCATGGGTTTCCTCTGGGTACTCCGGTTTCCTCCCACACTCCAAAGACATAATGGGAGATTAATTAGCTCCTTTCTAAATTGGCCCTAGTATATGTATGTGAGTTAGGGAACTTAGATTGTAAGCTCCTTGAGGGCAGGGGCTGATGTTAATGTAGAATACTGTATAAATGTAAAGTGTTGCATAAATTGACAGTGCTTTATACAGTATCTCACAAAAGTGAGTACACTCCCCACATTTTTGTAAATATTTTATTATATCTTTTCATATGACAACACTGAAGAAATGACACTTTGCTACAATGTAAAGTAGTGAGTGTACAGCTTGTATAACAGTGTAAATTTACTGTCCCCTTTAAAATAACTCAACACACAGCCATTAATGTCTAAACCGCTGGCAACAAAAGTGAGTACACCCCTAAGTGAAAATGTCCAGATTGGGTCCAAAGTGTCAATATTTTGTGTGGCCACCATTTTTTTCCAGCACTGCCTTAACCCTCTTGGGCATGGAGTTCACCAGAGCTTCACAGGTTGCCACTTCCCTCATCCACTCCTCCATGATGACATCACGGAGCTGTTGAATGTTAGAGACCTTGTGCTCCTCCACCCTCCATTTGAGGATGCCCAACAGATGCTCAATAGGTTTTAGGTCTGAAGACCTGCTTGGCCAGTCTATCACCTTTACTATCAGCTTCTTTAGCAAGGCAGTGGTGTGTTTGGGGTCGTTATCATGTTGGAATCCTGCCCTGCGGCCCATTCTCTGAAGGGAGGGGATCATGCTGTGCTTCAGTATGTCACAGTGCATGTTGGCAATTCATGGTTCCCTCAATGAACTGTAGCTCCCCAGTGCCGGCAGCACTTATGCAGCCCCAGACCATGACACTCCCACCACCATGCTTGACTGTAGGCAAGACACACTTGTCTTTGTACTCCTCACCTGGTTGCCACCACACACGCTTGACACCATCTGAACCAAATAAGTTTACCTTGGTCTCTCAACCTCTGGATACGACGCTGAGCACATGCACTCAACGTCTTTGGTCGACCATGGTGAGGCCTGTTCTGAGTGGAACCTGTCCTGTTAAACCGTTGTATAGTCTTGGCCCCCATGCTGGAGCTCAGTTTTAGGGTCTTGGCAATCTTCTTATAGCCTAGGCCATCTTTATGTAGAGCAACAATTCTTTTTTTCAGATCCTCAGAGAGTTCTTTGCCATGAGGTGCCATGAAAAAATATACGAGAACCCCCTATCGGGGTTTTAAAGCAGCCAATGAAGTGCAGTATAGATAGTTGAAAAAATTCAATTTTATTGATACAAAAAGTATAAATAGCATATTAAAAAAATTGCTGAATGGATTCTGACTGTATAAATTTGACGCGTTTCGACCCTTCCTGGGTCTTCTTCAGAGAATGGTTGTCCACTGTAAAAAGGTCAACATGTATCAAACATAACATCAGATTCAACAGTAACAAACCTATATATGTATACCATGTAATATATCTGCCTAGGTTATTTAGTTACCTATCGCAGGATTTGTGACGTTATAGAGTCATTTCGGACCTTATAGAGTGTTTGAGGTGATGCGATTTCTCCTCTGCTCCCTTGTCTCCCCCGTGTCGGGCCAACTTCCCAGGGAACGGCGGTGGACCGAATGTGTCTTTCGAGGGATCACGCCTACATGCCCCCCATAAAGGAGAGGGAAGGAAAGGAAGGGACAACAGGCAGCCCGAACTGCACCCAGGTAGGTTCACGTTAGTCCTAAAAATAAAGTAAAAAACGAGGGGTCAATTGGTTCATCCACATAGTTGGGAAATTCCCCTACTATGGAGTTCTATAAGGTTGTTGGATTGCAGGTCCATGGGTGTGCAGGAAGGCATTGCTGGAGATAAAAAGAAGAAGAAGGGGGGGGGGAAGGGGGGAAGGAAAAAAAAAAAGGGGGGAAGGGAGAACGGGGGGAAAGGGAAGAAAAAGAGGGGGAGGGAAGGGAAAGTGTGTAAGGAGAAAAGTGAAAAGAAAAGGAAGGAAGTAAACCAAAAATATGTGAGTGAAACAGGAATGAACAAGAAAATAGCAAATGCCCTGCTGCCAATCAAGAACCATGCAGAATAGGGATATATGGAAAGAACAATGGGGTAAACGTGCAGACAGTCCACCAGTGAATGAACCTAGTGAAAAGGAGGATGACCAGCCTTGCTGGATAAGAAGTGATGGGAAAAGGGGAGGTAGGGAAAATGGGGGAAGGGAGGGAGGGGGGAGGGGAAAACAGAAAGGGGAGAGAAAGAAAGGAAAGAGTGGAGAGGGGGGGAGGGGGGGAAGAGGGGAAGGAGGGGGAAGGGGGAAAAGGAGGGGAAAAGAAAGTGGATGAGGAAATGGGAAGGAAGGAGGGGAGGGGGGGGGAAGGAGTGGGGACAGAAGGAAGAAAGGAGTACTGGGGAGGTGACAAGATGTGGGGGTGTGTGGGGGATAGACAGTGAGTGTGTGTCAAAGGAAGGGAAATGTGAGGACTAGAAGTGAGAAAAAAACATAGAGCAGCAAGTGCACAACCCTCCACCAAAAGCAAACAGTGAGAAAGGCAAACTGTGTCAAAGTGCAGAGGTGGTGGCGGAGCTAATTACCCAATCAAGCGAACCTGAATAAAAGGGTTGATATGTTCCTGATTCTGAAAGTTAGAGTATAAATAGAAAATCAAGACAAGATAAAAAATGATTTAGGGAGAAAAAGAAATTGCTAGGAAGATAAATGGAAGCATTGAGGTCGTTTCGGGTGTACTTACCAATCTATTAGATCAGCAGGTGCATTGCCTGGCATCTCAAAATTGAAAAAGATCCAATGAAGTTCCCCTGGGATTTGTTGTATTTATAGGGAGTGTCAAATGACTAACTCCCATCAGGTGCAGGTATGCGAGCGCGTCCCTCCCTCCTCCCCCTCCATTGGGGGAAAAGAGCAGCACACCTGTGCGCTCTGACGTGGTCCCCACGGCGTTCCGGAAGAGGTAAATATCTTCGGGCGTCCCCGTCGCTTCCGCCGCAACTGTGCAGGCGCCGCTACGTCACGCGCACTAGAGTGTGCGCGCGTGAGTACGGCGTCCGGAAGGGATCCGGGATGCCGCTGGCAGGGCGAGAAGCGCCCAAGTCCAGGTGTTGCCACCTAGTGGGCGCATGTAGGAGACGCAGGGCCCAAGCGTCGCCTTTCTCACCCTGCCAGGAAGACATAAAAGGTGCACCCCCGCCCCCAGAGGAGAAATACAGGCACTGAAGGGGAGGCAGCCGGGAGCACAAAGCCAAACAGCCGTGGATTTTGTGCTGTGTGGACAGATGATAGTAAAATGTGGCACAGACAGTCCATATCACTTGTTCACTAGGTACTGCATACAAGGTCTGTGTAATGTGAATTGACTACTGGCTGATCATACTATATACACCGTACTCTACATATCATTATCTGCTTAGACATGGTTACACAATTATAATAGCATTGTCCTCTTGCAATTACATAATCAAATAGCACATATACAAAAGAAAGAAAAATTACATAATACCTAAATATTTTTACATATGAAGAACTCTGAACTGTTTTTAGGCTGGATTTTTCTAAAAAGTAGAACATTGCGGAGTATGAAACCCACTTTATTAAATCCCATAACATACACGAAGGGATAAACCTCATACATTCAAAAGTAATGGAGAGGATGATAATAGAGCTAGTGATTGTACGTAGGGAAAACTAGGCAGCAATAGGCACAAGACTGGAAACGCTGATGGATAAAATGTATTGTGGAAAACTCCACTTTGGTCAGCATGGGGGGGGGGGGGAAACAAAAAAAGGGAGAAACAAAAAGAGCTGAAAGGAAAAGGAAATTGGTGATATTATGTCTTCTCATGTTTCCACAGAATATTACAGCACATATGGAATATAAGATCCTTTTCCATACATTTATTGTGTCTTCCCCGATGAAAACCCCTGCAAAAAAGGGGCAAACGAAATCGATTCGTTTAGACCCGGTGGAGAGGTGGCCTGTAACTGGAATATCCATCTCTGCTCTTTTTTGCAGCAGTGACTTATTCCAGTCGCCACCTCTGGTGGAGATCTTTATTTTGTAAAGGGCCACAAAAGTGACTCTAGGGACTCTGTAGTTGTGTGTAAAAATTATATGCCTCCCAATGGGAAGATACGGATTCCCCACCTCCATGCTATAGACATGTTGGGAAATGCGTTTCCAGAATTCCTGCCTGGTTTTCCCCACATAGTACGCACCACATTCACATTCCATCAGATATACTATTCCACGAGTGTGGCAATTCACGAACTGTATAGGTGTGAATGTGTTTCCGTTGGGTAAAACAAAGGTTTTATCTTGCTTAATGAATAAACAGTATGAACAGTGTCCATAGGGGAAAGAACCCACTATGGAACAGTGCTTCAATCTCTTATTTTCATTGGTGTATTCGCTCCGAACGAGCTTGTCACATAGTGACATAGCTCTTTTGTAGGTTATGGTAGGTTTTTCTTGAACAAACTCACGCAATTTGGGGTCATCTGTGAGGATGCTCCAATGTCGCTCTATGATCTTTTTAATAGCCTGGTGTTGTCGGGAGTAACGCATGATGATCCGGGTGGGATTACATTCAGAGCTTTTGGAGGGTTTAGGTTTAAAAAGTAGCTGAGGTCTAGAATGTCCTATAGCTTGATTGTAAGCTTTTTTGAGGCACGATCTACTGTAGCCCCTTTCTAGCAGTCGATTTTGGAGCCCCTCTGCTTCTTTTTTGAACAAAACATCATTTGAACAGTTGCGCCGAAGGCGCAAATACTGTCCATAAGGGATCGAGTTCTTCAATAGGATAGGGTGAAAACTATCCGAGTGAAGGACCGTATTCCCAGCAGTTGTCTTACGGAACAAAGTGCTAGAAAGGTGTCCTTCCGCAGTGGCTGAAATGGAGACATCTAGGAAGGTGACGCTGTGGGGGTCATGGGTCATCGTAAATCTCAAGTTATGATCGTTCACATTAATCTTGTTAAAAAATTCAACTAGTTTGGTCTCGGGTCCCTCCCAGACGGCGAAGACGTCGTCGATAAACCTCAGCCATTTGGTTATATGGCTGGTGTACTCGACAAGGTCCTCGTCATCCAGGAGAGACTTCTCCCACTCCCCCAGGTACAGGTTGGCGTAAGAGGGGGCACAACAGGTCCCCATAGCCACACCCTGTACCTGGAGGTAGTGGGAGTTGTCAAAGCAAAAGTGATTATGATGCAGTATATAGTGCAGCCCATTCAAGATGAACTTGACCAGTGCCGGATCATACTGAGAATGCTGTTGCAAGGCCCTTTGTACAGCAGCCAAACCCTTAGAATGGGGAATTCTGCTGTACAACGCCTCGACGTCGATGGTCACCAGAAAGTAGAGCCCGGAACAGCAGCATGCAATGCCTAGGTGCAGGGCGTGCATGACTTTGGGAGCAGTGGGGTTAACCAAGCTGGTAGGAGGGGTTGGAGTTAGCCGAGGGGGAGGTATTAAGGGAAGCCTTAAATTGGTAATCCCGCCCTGGGGGAGTAACAGAAGAGTGGAGGAAAGTTCAGAGCAGCATGGCAGAGATGGAGGAAATGATGGAGCAGCTGAAGGCAGAAGCGGCTGTGAGAGGGGCGGCCTGGCTACAGGAGACGATCGCGGAGGCCATCCGGAGAGCGGGGCCAGCTCCGAGCGGGGGTGAGATCAGCACCAGCAGGGCGCGGCGTTCACGGCCACCCGAGCGGTTCTCCCCTGAACAGCGGAGGACGGATCAGCGGCAGCCTAGGGGTCAGGGCGGACTCCCGGTGGGCCCACCGGCGAAGCGAATGGCGGGAGGAGCAAGCGGAGGAGCGGGGGGTCCTCAGCACAGCGGCCTGGAAGTGGAGAGGCCCGGGGAGCAGCGGTGCGGCCTAGAACCAGAGCGGAGGCGAGCGCAAGCCCCGCCCCCAGAAAATGTATGGAGGAAGCACGGAGAGGAGCACATGGAGGAAGGCCTGGGCCTGCAGTTTCCGCGGCAGGGCATCACAGGAGGAGCGATCGGGGTCGGCCTGTTAGGGCAGCTAACCCAAACATCAGCAGGGCTGAGGTACAGTACGCCGGCCCAGGAAAAGCGAAGCAGAAGTCGGATGGCCGGAGAGATGCGCGGAGGCGGGGACAGCAAGGCCAAGCTCCGGCGGCAGCCACGGTGTCCAGGCCGGGTGGGCCCTCATCATCAGAAGAGGAGGTGGAGGAGCGCCATACAGCCCAAGAGTGGTCCGAGTCAGAGGAGGAGCCGAACCCGCCGTCCAGGAGCACAACAGCGGTGGACACCAGAGGGTCGGCTGATGAGGTTACGCCTGTGCAGCCGGGTGAGTCACATTTTACACCATTTAATCGTGTTATACCTAGTACGGGGCCCAGTGGGGTAGGTACGAGCGGGGTTCATGGTGTAGAGGGAACGGAGGGAGGCAGGGAGTCCTCTGGTCTACTGGGTTTCTTGGCAGGCATAAAGGAGCTGGTGAAAAGATTTGAGACTCCCGCAGGACCGGTGGCATCTTGGATACCGCCGGTCGGGGGTGCTGGGGCATCAGGAATAGCGGCAGTGGGCACGGGAGCGGTGGCAGCACCCGTGGCGGTTGTACCGGTGAATGAGAGCACGCAAGGGACGGCAAAAACGGCGTCGGTGGTTGAGGCTGCGGGTAGGCAAGACATAACCAGGTTGGCTGACGCCGCAAAATGTGAGGTATATGTGTGCTATGAGGGACCGTTAGGGTCGCATTTGAAACAGGAGGTGCGTGAGAAGTTGTGGAAAGGTGAGTACGTGGAAATTTTTTTCGCTGCTACCGTTGGAGAAATTCAACCTGGATAGGGTGAAGCCAGATGACTCCAAAAAGGAGGATGAAGAGAAGAGGAGGTACCGCTTGATACCGAGAACGTTTGCCAACTGGTTGCAGGCGTTTGCGATTATGGCAAGCGTCATCGGGGAAAAGCAACCTGAGCATTGCTCGGCTCTTTTCTGTTACCAGGATGCGATTGGAGAAGCGTATAGGGTCTATGGGGGTACAGCATGGCTAAGGTACGATGAGCAGTTTCGGCAGCGGAGGGCAGTGCGGCCGGCATTACGGTGGGACCATAAGGACATCAGCTTATGGATGAGATTGATGACTACGGCGAGGGCCTCCAATCAGTTTTTTCAAGGGGGGACCGGCGGCCCTTCGGCACAGGGACAGTCGGTCGGAAACAAGAAGGGGTTGTGCTGGCAATACAACACAGGGAGCTGCAAGTTTGGCGCCAATTGTAAGTATAAACACGAGTGTTCAGGATGCGGGGGGTCTCACCCAGGATCTAGATGTTTTAAGCAGGGCAAGGGCCGTCCAGGAGAGGCTGCAAGCAAAAGGGAGGACCCCGGTGAGAGTGGAAAAGATGCGACCATTTCTAGGTAGGTATCCTGACAAGAAAGCTGCGCAATTGTTAGAGGAAGGTTTCTCGGTGGGTTTCAGGATCCCATGCTCATTAACGGTTATCCCCCCAGTGTCACTCAATTTAAAGTCTGCAATGCAACATCCGGATGTAGTTAGGGAAAAACTGAGGAAGGAGGTTGCATTGGGGCGCATGGGCGGTCCATTCCCAGAGGCACCATTTAAAGATTTGGTGGTTTCGCCTCTGGGGGTGGTACCCAAAAAGGAACCGGGCAAATTCAGGCTTATTCACCACCTCTCCTTCCCTAGAGGGGGGTCGGGGAATGATGCCATAGATCAAGGGGAGTGTTCGGTGACTTACACTTCATTCGATGCGGCAGTGGGATGGGTACGGCGATATGGGAAAGGGGCCTTGATGGCTAAAGCGGATGTGGAATCCGCTTTTAGGCTGTTGCCGGTACACCCCGAGAGTTTTCGGTTATTGGGGTGTCATTGGGACAATGAATTCTATGTGGACCAATGCCTACCCATGGGTTGCTCGATATCGTGTGCGATATTTGAGCAATTCAGCTCATTTGTGGAATGGGTGGTACGAGAGGTGTCGGGGGTGAATTCTATAATTCATTACCTCGATGATTTTCTCTGTATGGGTCCGGCTTCTTCGCGCATCTGCGCTGTGCTCCTGGCCACACTGGAACACATTGCAGAAAAATTTGGCATTCCATTGGCTGCTGATAAAACGGAGGGACCTTGCACGGTCATCACGTTTTTGGGCATTGTCCTGGATTCGGAGGCGATGGAATGCAGGCTGCCGGACGATAAATTAGAAGACCTTAAAAGGGAAATAGCAGGGCTTTTGGGATTGCGTAAAGTACAGCTGCGGACGCTGCAATCGGTGCTGGGCAAGCTTAATTTTGCATGCCGCATATTACCCATGGGGAGGGTGTTCAGTCGCCGGCTGGCGGCTAGCACGAGTGGAATCAAATCGCCAAAACATTTTGTGCGTCTAACCGAAACGCACAGGGCAGATTTGAGGGTGTGGCATTCCTTTTTAGAGTCTTTTAATGGTAGGGCGTTTTGGATGTCGGGTCCAGTCAGCAATTTTGACTTGGAACTGTTCACGGACGCAGCGGGTTCCACGGGTTTTGGGGCATTTTTTCAGGGCCAGTGGAGCGCTGGGCCTTGGCCTCAGACCTGGGTTGAGGCAGGATTCACAAAGAATTTGGTGCTACTGGAATTATTTCCAGTAGTACTGGCAGTGGAACTATGGGGTGCATCATTCAGGGATCTGAAGGTGCGATTCCATGGCGACAATATGGGGGTAGTGCAGGTGATTCATAGGAGTACGGCGTCCTCGCCGCCAGTGATTAGGCTGCTGCGGCATTTGGTCTTGCGCTGTCTGCAACTAAATGTATTTGTGCATGCTGTACATTTACCGGGGGTTGAAAATGTCATCGCTGATGCGTTGTCTCGCTTCCAGTGGGACAGGTTCCGGGAGTTGGCGCCGGATGCGGAACAACAAGGGGTACCCTGTCCCGAATGGCTGTGGGAGATAGCATTTGCACCATAGCAGGATGGATAAAGAAGTCGGTGAGTAGGGCGACATGGGCAGCATACACGAAGGTATGGAAGGAATGGAGTGAGTTTGCAGATAGCGTGGGGGAGGATCCAGCCGGTCAGGACATGCGGTTGCTGGTACTGTACTATATAGCGAGAAAAATGGAGGAAGGTGTGTCCGCATCAATGGTTAACAAGAGGGTAGCTGGTTTAGCGTTTCTTTTTAAGCTACAAGGTAGGCCAGATTGGACAAAGGATTTTTGGATAAGGCAGGCAATGAAGGGTTATAGGAAGTCGATTTCTCGACGAGATGCCAGGAGGCCAGTGACGTTTGAAATCCTGCAGGGGATAGTAAATCAGTTGTTTCAGGTGTGTACGTCCAGTTATGAAGTTGTGTTGTTTACGGCAGCCTTTTTATTGGCATTTTTTGGGGCATTTCGGATAGGGGAACTGGTCAGCCCTTCTAAAACCACACCAGGGGGGTTGATGTATCAGGAGATGTCATGGGGTGATGAGGGTTTGAAGTTGTGGTTACGGCGCTCAAAGACTGATCAACTAGGTAGGGGGAGAAGGGTTGAGGTGTATCCAATTGCGGGATCGCTATTATGCCCGGTAACAGGGGTCAGGGAATTTTTGAAGGTCCGTCCTGCGGTTATGGGCCCCTTGTTGCTCCATAAGGGGGGTGAGTTCCTGTCTAGATTTCAGTTTGTAACGGTTTTTAATAAATGTATTAAGGGGTTGGGGCTGGCAGAGAAGGGTTTTTCGTCCCACTCCTTTAGGATTGGGGCCGCTACGGAGGCAGCCAGAAATGGTATGGACGTGGAAGCAGTTAAGCGAATTGGGAGGTGGGAATCTAATAGGTTCCGATCATACGTGCGCCCCCATATGGTGGTAAACTTGTAGTAGGTTATAGGGGCTGGCGGTTTTGGTAAATGGGGTAACAAGCAAATGTGGAACAAAACCGGGGCTCACGGTATGGTGTTTTTCTTTTGTGTTCTTCTATTTTCAGGTGCAGTGCCGGGGATGGTATGGATAATGGGCCATTCCTATGTGGCTTGGGGGGCTCGGAGAGGGGACGCCCGCAAGGAGGGTAGGCAATTGGGTTTTAGCAAAAGGGAGGCCTGTGTTAAGTGGTTGGGGATCCCGGGCATGTTGTGGGGTAGATTGGTGTCGGAAGTGCATCGCTATGCACAAAGGGACAGTCCCCCGGACGTATTAGTCATCCATGTAGGAGGCAACGATTTGGGCTTAAGAGCCATGGTAGATATCTTGCGTGACATCAAGCTCGATGTAGAGCGGTTAAAACAAGCCTTCCCTAACATGATCATTGTCTGGTCTGACATGGTGGCTAGGATGTCATGGAGAATGGCCAGGTCGGTAGAGGGTGTGAATAGGGCCCGTAAGAAAATAAATAGGGCGGTTAGTAAGTTTGTGGTAAATAATGGGGGTGTGGCGGTTAGGCACCTTGAGCTAGAGTTTGAGACATGGAGGTATCTGAGAGCGGATGGAGTGCACTTGAATAAAGTTGGTATAGACTTATGGGCATTAGGCCTACAAGACGGCATACAGAGAGCACTCCGGGTGTGGAGGGGCACCCATGATTAAGGTGTTATTCCTGGGTGCTGTGGCGGGCGTTGGTCTGTGCAAAAGAAGGAAAATGACTAAAGTAAGAGTTGGTTTGGCAGAAAAAGTTGATATGGGTCCTTATGGTGGTTCCCGGTTAACGGAGGTTAGCCGGGAAGTGATAATGGGGCACTGCGGTCATTGGTTAGTCTCTGTGCCAGCTTGTCGGCTTGAGGCCTATGGTATATATTTGATGGGGCCGCAGTGCAAGTGTGTTATGGACATGTTTTGATTATTAAGAGATTGCGCAGACCAACGCTTGAGATATTCAGTTGCAGTTAATGTAAATATGTTTATATTTCTAATTAAAAGATTTATTTGTTTAAATAAAGTAGGCTGCTAAGGCCTTTTATTACTCCAATCTTGGTGTGGTCTTAGTTATTGGGGTAATGGGGTAAAAGATGGGGGTAAAAGGGTATGTTAAGCATATCTGTTATCCAACAGTCAAGTAGAGCCCGGAACAGCAGCATGCAATGCCTAGGTGCAGGGCGTGCATGACTTTGGGAGCAGTGGGGTTAACCAAGCTGGTAGGAGGGGTTGGAGTTAGCCGAGGGGGAGGTATTAAGGGAAGCCTTAAATTGGTAATCCCGCCCTGGGGGAGTAACAGAAGAGTGGAGGAAAGTTCCCGCCCACCCTCCCCTTTTATCGGTGAAGGGAATTTGCGTTTGGAGGATGGTGTTTTATTCTCTTACAGGTTGAAGACGAGGAGAGATCCTGGTAGAGCGGGGTTGGTCTGTGCAAAAGAAGGAAAATGACTAAAGTAAGAGTTGGTTTGGCAGAAAAAGTTGATATGGGTCCTTATGGTGGTTCCCGGTTAACGGAGGTTAGCCGGGAAGTGATAATGGGGCACTGCGGTCATTGGTTAGTCTCTGTGCCAGCTTGTCGGCTTGAGGCCTATGGTATATATTTGATGGGGCCGCAGTGCAAGTGTGTTATGGACATGTTTTGATTATTAAGAGATTGCGCAGACCAACGCTTGAGATATTCAGTTGCAGTTAATGTAAATATGTTTATATTTCTAATTAAAAGATTTATTTATTTAAATAAAGTAGGCTGCTAAGGCCTTTTATTACTCCAATCTTGGTGTGGTCTTAGTTATTGGGGTAATGGGGTAAAAGATGGGGGTAAAAGGGTATGTTAAGCATATCTGTTATCCAACAGTCATGGCTTTTTCAGGTATCCTTAGATCATTGATGAGTTGTAAAAATTGTATTGTGTCCTTGACAAAGGAGGGCAGAGACAGAACAAGAGGTTGCAGGTGTTGTCTTACGCCAACCTGTACCTGGGGGAGTGGGAGAAGCCTCTCCTGGATGACGAGGACCTTGTCGAGTACACCAGCCATATAACCAAATGGCTGAGGTATATCGACGACGTCTTCGTCGTCTGGGAGGGACCCGAGACCAAACTAGTTGAATTTTTTAACAAGATTAATGTGAACGATCGTAACTTGAGATTTACGATGACCCATGACCCCCACAGCGTCACCTTCCTAGATGTCTCCATTTCGGCCACTGCGGAAGGACACCTTTCTAGCACTTTGTTCCGTAAGACAACTGCTGGGAATACGGTCCTTCACTCGGATAGTTTTCACCCTATCCCATTGAAGAACTCGATCCCTTATGGACAGTATTTGCGCCTTCGGCGCAACTGTTCAAATTATGTTTTGTTCAAAAAAGAAGCAGAGGGGCTCCAAAATCGACTGCTAGCAAGGGGCTACAGTAGATCGTGCCTCAAAAAAGCTTACAATCAAGCTATAGGACATTCTAGACCTCAGCTACTTTTTAAACCTAAACCCTCCAAAAGCCCTGAATGTAATCCCACCCGGATCATCATGCGTTACTCCCGACAACACCAGGCTATTAAAAAGATCATAGAGCGACATTGGAGCATCCTCACAGATGACTCCAAATTGCGTGAGTTTGTTCAAGAAAAACCTACCATAACCTACAAAAGAGCTATGTCACTACGTGACAAGCTCGTTCGGAGTGAATACACCAATGAAAATAAGAGATTGAAGCACTGTTCCATAGTGGGTTCTTTCCCCTGTGAACACTGTTCATACTGTTTATTCATTAAGCAAGATAAAACCTTTGTTTTAACCAACGGAAACACATTCAAACCTACACAGTTCGTGAATTGCCACACTCGTGGAATAGTATATCTGATGGAATGTGAATGTGGTGCGTACTATGTGGGGAAAACCAGGCAGGAATTCTGGAAACGCATTTCCCAACATGTCTATAGCATGGAGGTGGGGAATCCGTATCTCCCCATTGGGAGGCATATAATTTTTACACACAATTACAGAGTCCCTAGAGTCACTTTTGTGGCCCTTTACAAAATAAAGATCCCCACCAGAGGTGGCGACTGGAATAAGTCTCTGCTGCAAAAAGAGCAGAGATGGATATTCCAGTTACAGGCCACCTGTCCACCGGGTCTAAACTAATCGATTTCGTTTGCCCCTTTTTTGCAAGGGTTTTCATTGGGGAAGACACAATAAATGTATGGAAAAGGATCTTATATTCCATATGTGCTGTAATATTCTGTGGAAACATGAGAAGACATAACATCACCAATTTCCTTTTCCTTTCCCTCTTTTTGTTTCTCCCTTTTTTGTTCCCCCCCCCCCCCCATGCTGACCAAAGTGGAGTTTTCCACAATACATTTTATCCATCAGCGTTTCCAGTCTTGTGCCTATTGCTGCCTGGTTTTCCCTACGTACAATCACTAGCTCTATTATCATCCTCTCCATTACTTTTGAATGTATGAGGTTTATCCCTTCGTGTATGTTATGGGATTTAATAAAGTGGGTTTCATACTCCGCAATGTTCTACTTTTTAGAAAAATCCAGTCTAAAAACAGTTCAGAGTTCTTCATATGTAAAAATATTTAGGTATTATGTAATTTTTCTTTCTTTTGTATATGTGCTATTTGATTATGTAATTGCAAGAGGACAATGCTATTATAATTGTGTAACCATGTCTAAGCAGATAATGATATGTAGAGTACGGTGTATATAGTATGGTCAGCCAGTAGTCAATTCACATTACACAGACCTTGTATGCAGTACCTAGTGATCAAGTGATATGGACTGTCTGTGCCACATTTTACTATCATCTGTCCACACAGCACAAAATCCACGGCTGTTTGGCTTTGTGCTCCCGGCTGCCTCCCCTTCAGTGCCTGTATTTCTCCTCTGGGGGCGGGGGTGCACCTTTTATGTCTTCCTGGCAGGGTGAGAAAGGCGACGCTTGGGCCCTGCGTCTCCTACATGCGCCCACTAGGTGGCAACACCTGGACTTGGGCGCTTCTCGCCCTGCCAGTGGCATCTCGGATCCCTTCCGGACACCGTACTCACGCGCGTGCACTCTAGTGCGCGTGCGCGTGACGTAGCGGCGCCTGCGCAGTTGCGGCGGAAGCAACGGGGACGTCAAAGGTATTTACCTCTTCCGGAACGCCGGGGGGACCACGTCAGAGCGCACAGGTGTGCTGCTCTTTTCCCAATGGAGGGGGAGGAGGGAGGGACGCGCTCGCTTACCTGCACCTGATGGGAGTTAGTCATTTGACACTCCCTATAAATACAACAAATCCCAGGGGAACTTCATTGGATCTTTTTCAATTTTGAGATGCCAGGCAATGCACCTGCTGATCTAATAGATTGGTAAGTACACCCGAAACGACCTCAATGCTTCCATTTATCTTCCTAGCAATTTCTTTTTCTCCCTAAATCATTTTTTATCTTGTCTTGATTTTCTATTTATACTCTAACTTTTCAGAATCAGGAACATATCAACCCTTTTATTCAGGTTCGCTTGATTGGGTAATTAGCTCCGCCACCACCTCTGCACTTTGACACAGTTTGCCTTTCTCACTGTTTGCTTTTGGTGGAGGGTTGTGCACTTGCTGCTCTATGTTTTTTTCTCACTTCTAGTCCTCACATTTCCCTTCCTTTGACACACACTCACTGTCTATCCCCCACACACCCCAACATCTTGTCACCTCCCCAGTACTCCTTTCTTCCTTCTGTCCCCACTCCTCCCCCCCCCGCTCCCCTCCTTCCTTCCCATTTCCTCATCCACTTTCTTTTCCCCTCCTTTGCTGCATGGTTCTTGATTGGCAGCAGGGCATTTGCTATTTTCTTGTTCATTCCTGTTTCACTCACATATTTTTGGTTTACTTCCTTCCTTTTCTTTTCACTTTTTTCCTTACACACTTTCCCTTCCCTCCCCCTCTTTTTCTTCCCTTTCCCCCCGTTCTCCCTTTCCCCCCATTCCCCCTTTTTTTTTTTCCTTCCCCCCTCCCCCCCCCTTCCCCCTTTTCCCTCTCCCCCCCCTCTTCCCCCCCTCTTTCCCCCCCTTTCCCCCCCCTTCTTCTTCTTTTTATCTCCAGCAATGCCTTCCTGCACACCCATGGACCTACAATCCAACAACCTTATAGAACTCCATAGTAAGGGAATTTCCCAACTATGTGGATGAACCAATTGACCCCTCGTTTTTTACTTTATTTTTAGTACTAACGTGAACCTACCTGGGTGCAGTTCGGGCTGCCTGTTGTCCCTTCCTTTCCTTCCCTCTCCTGTATGGGGGACATGTAGGCGTGATCCCTCGCAAGACACATTCGGTCCACCACCCGTTCCCTGGGGAGTTGGCCCGACACGGGGGAGACAAGGGAGCAGAGGAGAAATCGCATCACCTCAAACACTCTATAACGTCCGAAATGACTCTATAACGTCACAAATCCTGCGATAGGTAACTATATAACCTAGGCAGATATATTACATGGTATATATATATAGGTTTGTTACTGTTGAATCTGATGTTATGTTTGATACATGTTGACCTTTTTACAGTGGACAACCATCCTCTGAAGAAGTCCCGGGAAGGGTCGAAACGCGTCAGTATTTATACACAAGACTTTCGTTGTCCCACATATACTGTATTGTATATTGCCCTTATTTATAGGCATTGTCTGTTGTTATCAAATTTTAAGGATTTAACATTTGAGGAAACTTTGGTTGCCCTATAATACATTGTGTTTTGCATTGGTTCTAATTGTAGGCTTAGGCCATTGCAAATGTACGCTATATCCAGTTCATGTCCTGACTCAAACAGTCAGAATCCATTCAGCGATTTTTTTAATATGTTATTTATACTTTTTGTATCAATAAAATTGAATTTTTTCAACTATCTATACTGCACTTCATTGGCTGATTTAAAGCCCGGATAGGGGGTTCTCGTATATTTTTTTATGCACTTTATGGGGTGTGCGGCCTACCCGTCTACACTCATGTGAGTGCTTTCTGTTGTTGGCCATGAGGTGCCATGTTGAACTTCCAGTGACCAGTATGAGAGAGTGAGAGAGATAACACCAAATTTAACACACCTGCTCCCCATTCACACCTGAGACCTTGTAACACTAACGAGTCACATAACATCGATGAGGGAAAATTGGGCCCAATTTGGACATTTTCATGTAGGGGTGTACTCACCTTTGTTGCCAGCAGTTTAGACATTAATGGCTGTTTGTTGAGTTATTTTGAGGGGACAGAAAATTTACACTGTTATACAAGCTGTATACTCACTACTTTACATTGTAGCAAAGTGTAATTTCTTCAGTGTTGTCACATGAAAAGATATAAAAAAACATTTACAAAAATGTGAGGGGTGTACTCACTTTTGTGAGTTACTGTAGTCACAAAGTTGGTGAGTGTCAGAGGAACATTCCTTCCTGTCATTCCGGCCGTGTCCTTGCTCCAGGCGTGGCGTTCCGGTGTTCCGGCGCACGCGTATTTGCCTTTCCGGCGCTACGGCGTTCGCACATGTGCACTAGCGCACACCCAGCGTGATCCTTTGGGCGGCCTATAAAAGGCGCTCAGATGATCAGACAAATTGCTGGTTTGTCTCAGCTCCCTGTGTAACTTGATCCTGTCTCCTGTACCTGTGCCTGATTACCTGTTGTGACCCGGATTGCTATTGGACTCCTCTACTCTTCTCCTGGACCTGACCTCGGCTTGTTTAATCGGATTTCCACCTGTCTCCTGTGTTTGACCCCCAGCCTGTTACTTGGACTGTCTCCTGTCTCCTTGCCTGACCCCCCTGCCTGTACCTGGACTTACCTGTGTCTTCTAGACACCATCCTTCAGCCTGCAGCTTAAAACTACTGATCCTGGTGTTTGACCCTCAGCCTGGTTCTGGACTTGTTCCAACCTGTACTCCTGTTTACCAGTCTCTGCACAGCGGCTCTTCTCTACAAGGACCTTCACGTAAGTCACCAACGGTCCATTGGGGTAGCCTGTGCCTCTTTGTGCCATTCACTCCCTGTACCACCTCCAGGGGGCGGACTGCGCTTAGTTGCAAGGGTGAACTGCTCTCAGCATCTCTGCCTCGGTGAGTACTTCCCTGACAGTACAAACCAGCCATGTCAGAGGCCGACAGAGCGCGTTCCCTATTGGAAATCCTGTGTCAGCAAGTCTCGGCACTCACCGATGCAGTCCAAAAGTTGCAAGATGGCTATGCCCAAATTGACAGTCGCCTTCAACAACTCTCTGGGGCACCTCCAACAGCAGCTGCAGCCTCTGTAGCTCCCAGTGGGGCCTCCTTCCCTCAGATATCAACCAACCCTACAGTGATCATGGCCTCCCCGGAGCCCAGGGTTCCCACACCAGAGCGATTCTCTGGCAATCGCAAGAAGTTCAGAGCTTTTAAAAATGCCTGTTCTCTGTATTTAGCTCTGCAACCCAGGACTTTTTCTTCCGAAGTAGTAAAGGTCGGCTTCATCATTTCTCTCCTGGCCAATGAACCCCAAGCTTGGGCCCATAGCCTAATGGAACAGAGAAGCCCCATGCTGAATTCAGTGGATTCCTTTTTCGAAGGTATGGCACAATTATATGATGACCCCCAATGCACGGCCACGGCCGAAGCTATGTTGCATAACTTATGCCAAGGGCGAAGGCCGGTAGAGGACTATATTGTTGAGTTCCAGAAATGGTCGGCTGATACCGGCTGGAATGAACCTGCCCTCTAGTACCAGTTCCGTCAGGGGGCTGTCTGAAGCTCTGAAAGATGAGCTGGCCAGGATAGAGACCCCCGATTCTCTGGAAGACCTAATCCAAGTAACTACCAAACTGGATTGATGCATGCGTGAGCGGCGTTCAGAACGCTTCCAGGTTCCTCGTCCTAGTTGGATGCTTCCTAAGCCGACTCCCATCCATCCATCCTACTTGGCCCCTCCAGTCTCCACCATTCCTGAGGTTGAGCCGATGCAATTAGGGCTGGTTCGCGTTCCTCTTACCCCAGAGGAAAGATTACATAGGCGTCAGGCCAATCTGTGCCTTTACTGTGGGGGTTCAGGACACTTCCTCCGATCCTGCCCTGTGAGACCTAGTAAGTCCTACCCTCAATCTGCCATTAACTATCAAGTCTCCGGCTTTTCACAGACTTATGTTACTCTCTTTGTCTCCTTACAGCTACTGGAAAAGGAAACTCGCCTACCAGCCATAGTTGATTCCGGAGCATGTAGTTGCTTTTTGGATGCTTCACTAGCTGCAAGTTTATGCATCCCTCTGATAACTAAAGGTCAAAGCCTCCAGGTACACCTAGCTGATGGGTCTCTTCCTCGCTCTGGACTTATTATTCAGGAAACCAGACCCATCCTTACCACTACAGACTCCGGCCATCAGGAGTTCCTACGCTTCAACATTATCTCTTCTCCTATGTTCCCTATCATCTTGGGACTCCCCTGGCTGCAAGCTCATGAACCTCAAATTGATTGGAACAAGAAAGAAGTCCTCCTCTCATCCCAATACTGTTCCCAACACTGCCCCCTTCCAGCTCCAGCCTCTTGCTCAACCATTGCATCAATATCTGATAGTCTTCAATATGTACCCTCAGTTTATCTGGAATTTAAGGACGTTTTTGACAAACAACAGGCTGACCGCTTACCACCTCATCACTCTTATGACTGCCCTATAGACCTTTTGCCCGGCTCTGAAATCCCTTTTGGCCGCATCTTTCCCTTGTCCGAAACGGAACTAAAGGCCCTCAAGTCATACATTGATGAAAATCTTGAGAAAGGTTTCATCTGTCCCTCCTCATCACCGGCTAGAGCCGGTATTTTCTTCGTAGAGAAAAAGGATGGCTCTCTCAGACCCTGCATTGATTACAGGGAATTGAATAAAATCACCATTAAAAACCAGTACCCGCTTCCTCTCATCCCGGAACTATTTCAACGCTGTCAGGTCACCTTGAGGCTAGGTGACAGATGCACTCTGTAGGAGTCAGAAGTGCACCGCTAGGTAGTGGACCCTAGGACTGACTGCTGCGGATTGAACCCTGGGAGGTTCAGGAAGCAGGTCTACTGGATCACTGACACAGATCCCACTGGGAGCTAGAGCATAGATTCCCCAGGGCGCAGAGTCTAAGAGCCAGCAGGTGTTCACCAGAGCCTCTAGTGGTGAGGATGGACTGCGCTGCAGTCTGGCTCCAGGTCGCGGCCCCCAGGGTCTCACAGCTCACGCTCACGGTAGACTACAGGAGAAGAGGAAGGAGGCAGCAGGCTGGAACAACAAGGAAAGTAAGGGACAAGCCAAGGTCGGGGCCAAAAGCAGACAAGGACAACAGAGTTCACGCCAAGGTTCAGGGTCACAGGCAAACAGGGATTGGTCGGGGACATGCCAAAGGTCAGGGTCACGTGCAATAGGAATAGTTAAGAACAGGCCAAAGTCAGTAACTGGAATCAGACGTAGGAAACACAGAAAGTACACACGAAAGCTTAACACACAATGGTTGATCAGCACTGCTGGCTTGCAGTGCACAGGTTAATATAGGGTTCCCTGATAGGAGCTGGGGTGGAGCCATGCTAGAGGAGAGTTTACAAAAGCAGTCAGGTGAGGGTCAGCTGGTCTCTAGAGATGAACACATGGAGACAGGTAAGCTGACAAACAAACTCCATTGCATAACCATGACAAACACTTCTGATCCGCCCGAATCTTTTCCAAGCTAGACCTTCGTGGTGCCTACAATCTTATCTGAATTAGAGTGGGCGATGAATAGAAAACCGCGTTTAGATCCAGGTTTGGGCATTACGAGTACCTGGTAATGCCGTTTGGGCTCTGCAGCGCCCCAGCCACTTTTCAACATTTAGTGAACGACATCTTCCATGAATACCTTGACAACTTTCTAGTTGTTTACCTAGATGACATCCTCATTTTTTCTGCCACCATGGAACTTCATCGGGTACACGTCAAACTGGTCCTTTCAATCCTCAGGAGACACAAATTATACTTTAAAGCAGAAAAATGCGAATTCGAAAAGACAACTGTGCAGTTCTTGGAGTTCATTATCTCCACCAACGGTGTCGCAATGGACCCACAGAAAGTCAAGGCAATTCAGGAGTGGCCAGCTCCTGTGGATAAAAGAGGGGTACAACGATTCTTAGGATTTTCAAATTTTTACCGGAGGTTTATCACTGGCTTCTCAGCTATTGTAGCTCCCATCACCCAACTTACACGCCAGCATGATCGTTTTCAGTGGTCCGCAGAAGCCCAGGAAGCTTTTTTGAAGTTAAAGGCACTATTCTCGTCTGCACCAGTCTTACGACATCCAGATCCAGCCTTACCTTTCATACCAGAAGTTGATGCTTCGGAAACTGCTACTGGGGCCATCCTCTCTCAAACACAGGGTCCCAAGGCCCTCCTGCACCCCGTAGCTTTCGCATCCCGGAAATTAAGTTCACCTGAGAAGAATTATGACGTAGGCGATAGGGAGTTATTGGCCATCAAGTTTGCCTTGGAGGAGTGGAGATATCTACTTGAAGGAGCATCTCACCCTGTCATGATCTTCACCGATCATAAAAATCTGGAATATCTTAGGACAGAAAAGGGTAAGTACAGCGCTGCGCTGAAAATAGACTAAAACAGCAGCCAACACACCCGTAGACTCAGGATCAAAATGACAACAGAAAATTCAAAGTGTGGCGCTATAAGCTCCGTAAATATGTCATAAATAAAAATATCATAATGATACGAAAATCCTATAAATTAGGTGACTTCAAAACAATCATCTCAGTGTGAACCAGAATGTGCCACGTGAACAGATATAACAGTGACTATTGAACAGAGTAGTAACACTTATATACATTCACCAATTCAAATGGTAAGTGAAAAAACATCAAAAATTATATTATATATAAAGTCCATATCACAATAGGTGAAATATTAATGAAAAAGGTAAAAAGTCTGTGGTAACAGTGCATAGGCGATGATGAACAGGTGTCTCCCGAACATGCAGAGGGATTGTTAGACCCAACCTGGCAGATAAATAGACCGTGGGGAGACCAGAAGTGCACGGAAGGTTGAAATCAGTGCCAGGACCATCACCAGAAACTATGGAGGCTTACCAGAAATAGTGGCCCGAAATAGCATATGCCATTCCTCATCAATGGATACACCACCATAAGCCAAGCGAATGATTCGTATTGCATGTGAGGAGTAAAAACACTCACATAGCGTGATAACGTTTAAACTTGGATTTATTAAAAATTAAGAATAAAAAACAAACTCACATTTTCAGAAGATAGGAATAGCATGTAAATCGTATAGCGGCAGTCGTGAGGGGTCCACCCGACATGTTTCAACTAAAAAGTCTTCATCTGGGGTGTGGAACCCTCTCACCCCACCGCTCTATATATAGATAATGACCCCCACTGGAAGTGTCCAAAACCGGAAGTGCTTCAGATGACCTTTGATTCCGGTTGAAGGGGGCATGTAGTGCAAACACACACACAGCACCTATAGTGCTGCAGTGACCCTATCAGACAAGGGTGATGGCAAATTGAAAGCGAGGCTTGGCTGAAGTCTTGGAGCGCACCGTCGTCGCTACTTGGGTATGCGCGTGACGTCATCGCGCTATATGAGAGTGAGGCTTGGTACTGAGTGTGGAGTGCGGCGGCGCTGTTGCGCTCCCACTCACTAGATAGAGGCACTGACAGTGAGGCTTGGTTTCCGGATGAATTAACCGGACCAATGCCAAGCTGTATTTATGTTATCCTACTAAGAATTGGGACTTATAATAAAGTAGAAGGTCCTACATACAAAGTTCATTTTAAAATATATGGAATTATAAGTGTGTTTGCACTACATGCCCCCTTCAACCGGAATCAAAGGTCATCTGAAGCACTTCCGGTTTCGGACACTTCCAGTGGGGGTCATTATCTATATATAGAGCGGTGGGGTGAGAGGGTTCCACACCCCAGATGAAGACTTTTTAGTTGAAACATGTCGGGTGGACCCCTCACGACTGCCGCTATACGATTTACATGCTATTCCTATCTTCTGAAAATGTGAGTTTGTTTTTTATTCTTAATTTTTAATAAATCCAAGTTTAAACGTTATCACGCTATGTGAGTGTTTTTACTCCTCACATGCAATACGAATCATTCGCTTGGCTTATGGTGATGTATCCATTGATGAGGAAGCCATGCTGATTATTTCCCCCTTACTGTGTGGTGATGACATCTGACCAGATAAAATATCCAGACTTGTTGGTCTTCAAGCCTTTTTGACCTGTATGGCATATGCTATTTCAGGCCACTATTTCTGGTAAGCCTCCATAGTTTCTGGTGATGGTCCTGGCACTGATTTCAACCTTCCGTGCACTTCTGGTCTCCCCACGGTCTATTTATCTGCCAGGTTGGGTCTAACAATCCCTCTGCATGTTCGGGAGACACCTGTTCATCATCGCCTATGCACTGTTACCACAGACTTTTTACCTTTTTCATTAATATTTCACCTATTGTGATATGGACTTTATATATAATATAATTTTTGATGTTTTTTCAATTACCATTTGAATTGGTGAATGTATATAAGTGTTACTACTCTGTTCAATAGTCACTGTTATATCTGTTGACGTGGCACATTCTGGTTCACACTGAGATGATTGTTTTGAAGTCACCTAATTTATAGGATTTTCGTATCATTTTGATATTTTTATTTATTACATATTTACGGAGCTTATAGCACCACACTTTGAATTTTCCAATATCTTAGGACAGCAAAGCGTCTAAAACCCAGGCAAGCCCGAAGGGCCCTCTTCTTTTCCAGATTCAATTTTCATATTTCTTATAGACCTGGTTCTAAAAATGGAAAAGCGGATGCACTCTCCCGGATGTTCCATGAAACTTCTCAGATAACTGAACCCAGTACCGCAAAATTTCCTTCTGGTCACTCAGGTGGACCTAAAAACCGCAATTAAATCAGCATCCAGTCAATGTTCTGAACCTGACATGTCTTCCTTGGAGAAACACAATGACCTATTCTGGTCCCACAGAAAAATTTTTGTTCCACTAGAATCAAGACTCTTAACTTTAAAGACTTTCCACGACCACAAGTTGGCAGGCCACTTTGGGTCACAAAAGACCATGGAACTGATCTCACGTTCTTTTTGGTGGCCGGGCTGGAGACAGGACTGTAAGAATTACGTTTCCTCCTGCATCCCATGCCAACGCAGTAAGGGTCCAAATACAAAATCTTGGGGTCTATTAAAACCTTTATCCATTCCTGAACGGCCATGGGCAGAAATCTCCATGGATTTTATCGTGGACCTACCTCCCTCGGGGGGGGGGGGGGTTCACTACCATCCTTGTCATCATTGATCGGCTTTCCAAAATGGCACATTTCCTGCCCATGGTTGGTACTCCTTCTGCCTCTGCTACAGCTAATGTGTTCTTCAAGGAAATCATCAGGCTTCATGGTACACTTGTGAGCATCACCTCAGATAGAGGTCTCCAATTTACTTCCAAGTTTTGGAGAGAGTTATGTAAATCATTGGAAATAAAGATCTGTCTCTCCTCCGCTTATCACCCCCAGAGCAACGGCCAGACGGAGAAAACGAACCAAACCCTGGAACAATATCTCCGCTGTTTCTGTTCTGACTCCCAAGATGATTGGTCCACTCTCCTGCCGTATGCTGAATTTGCATATAATAACTCCATCCATTCCGCCACCAACCAAACACCTTTTTGGTCTAACTTTGGTTTTCACCCCTCTTTCCTTCCAGTTTCCATCCCGGAGTTGTCTGTCCCTGCTGTACAGGACCGGGTAGCTTCCATCCAGCTGAATTTTCGGAAGAACCAAGAGGATATGCAAAGAGCCAAGGAATAACACTATAATAAGGGAAGGAAGGAGAATCCAGCCTTTAAGGTAGGCGAAGAAGTTTGGTTATCAGCCATCAATCTCAGACTGCCAATTCCCTCACGGAAATTAGGGCCAAAGTTCATAGGTCCCTTCAAAATCAAGAGGGTAATCAATCCTGTGGCCTTTGAACTAGCCCTACCTAACTCTTACAAAGTGCATCCAGTTTTTCATGCGTCTCTCTTGAAACCTGTTGTTCCCAGCCCTTTTTTTGACAGGGAGGAACCACCGCCTCCACCAGTCATGATAGATGGAGAAAGTGAATTTGAGGTGGAAAAAATTCTAAGTTGCAGGAAAAAGGGTAGACAGCTCCAATACCTAATTAAATGGAAGGGGTACCCCCCTGAAGATAATTCCTGAGAACCATCCGGAAACCTACATGCCCCACGTTTGATCCAGACATTTCACCGAGAACACCCAGAATTGATGTCTACTTTGGGTGTCCGGAGGCCACCCCTGGGGGGGGGGGGGGGGGGGGGCACTGTCAGAGGAACATTCCTTCCTGTCATTCCGGCCGCGTCCTTGCGCGCATGCGCGGCGGAACAGCGTTCCGGCGCACGTGCATTAGTGGTCCGGCGCCACGGCATTCGCACATGCGCACTAGTGCACACCCAGCATGATCCTTTGGGCGGCCTATAAAAGGAGCTCAGATGATCAGACAAATTGCTGGTTTGTCTCAGCTCCCTGTGTAACTTGATCCTGTCTCCTGTACCTGTGCCTGATTACCTGTTGTGACCCGGATTGCTATTGGACTCCTCTACTCTTCTCCTGGACCTGACCTCGGCTTGTTTAATCGGATTTCCACCTGTCTCCTGTGTTTGACCCCCGGCCTGTTACTTGGACTGTCTCCTGTCTCCTTGCCTGACCCCCCTGCCTGTACCTTGACTTACCCGTGTCTTTTAGACACCATCCTTCAGCCTGCAGCTTAAAACTACTGATCCTGGTGTTTGACCCTCAGCCTGGTTTTGGACTTTCTATTATTTGTTCCAGCCTGTACTCCTGTTTACCAGTCTCTGCACAGTGGCTCTTCTCTACAAGGACCTTCACGCAAGTCACCAACGGTCCATTGGGGTAGCCTGTGCCTCTTTGTGCCATTCACTCCCTGTACCACCTCCAGGGGGTGGACTGCGCTTAGCTGCAAGGGTGAATCGCTATCTCGGCCTCGGTGAGTACTTCCCTGACAGTAAGGTTGGAAAAAAGACACAAGTCCATCAAGTCAGGTGCTTATCTAATAGTTTTTTTAAAACTATTGATGCCCCCCGCTGAGACCACCACCTGTGGAAGGGAATTTCACATCCTTGCCGCTCTTACATTAAAAAACCCTCTACGTAGTTTAAGGTTAAACCTCTTTTCTTCTCATTCTAATGAGTGGCCATGTGTCTTGTTAAACTCCCCCCCCCTCTTTTCCTGCGGCCTGCCAGGTTGCATGCTGGGATATGGGTCTGGTATGGATCTTGGGGGACCCTACGCCATTTTTTTAAAATTTTGGCACAGGGTTCCCCTTAAAATCCATACCAGACCTGAAGGGCCTGGTATGGATTTTGGGGGAGACCCCCATGCAATTTTTTTTTACATTTTTGGTTCAAGGTTCCCCTTAATATTCATACCAGACCCAAAGGGCCTGGTAATGGACTGAGGGAGGGGGGGGGACCCATGCCGTTTTTTTCAATGAGTTTTATCTATATTGCCGAGACCCGACATTCATTACAGCCGCGATCAGTTTTAAATGACTTTTTTCCTTTAGAAATGTAATTTTGCTGTGGTACTTTTCTAAACACGAGAAAACTGTGCCACTTTACAGGCATACTATAGACACCCCCCAAGCACGATATTTAAAGGAATATTTCATTTTTATTGTTTCACTTTAAGTATCATTAAAATCACTGCTCCCGAAAAAATGGCCGTTTTTAAAACTGTTTTTTGCATTGATACATGTCTCCTGGGGCAGGACCCGGGTCCCCAAACACTTTTAATGACAATAACTTGCATATAAGCCTTTAAAATGAGCACTTTTGGTTTTTCATGTTAGTGTCCCATAAACTTTAATGGGGTTCTGCGGCTTTCGAATGTGCCGCGAACACCGCATAATGTTCGTTATGAACACCTGTTCGTATAATGAACTTGCTCAGCCGAACCGTTCGTCCATCCCTACTCAGCATTGCTGCCAAAACAGAGAGTTTTTCACCAAGTTGGCTTGCCAGACTTTGGTCATGTTGACAAATTGCTCTTTAATGTCAGAGCTGCTTTTAACTCCAATCTTGGCCCTGAAAATAAGGAAATAAATATGATAGCCACTAACTGAGCTTGTTTCAAGTTAAATCATCTGTTTATACATTACACTTAATTCAAGTGTCACTGCCAGCCACAATGCTGCCCACACAATAATACATACAGAAGCATTAATAAGACCTCACAGTAACCTTTCAGCTGCTTCCTCTTCTCCTTCATGGTAAGTTCTGACCAGATTTAGTTGCTGCTTTGTTCTTAAAGGGATTTTAAAAGCAGAAGGTTATGCATTAAGATAAAAAACCTTCTGTGTGTAGCAGCCTCCCCACCCCCCCCACTCCTAATTACTTACCTGAGCCCCATCTCTCTCTAGCGATGTCCACGAGTGTGTAAGCCGTCTGGGACTCTCCTCTTGATTGTCTGAGACAGAGCAGCTCAGCCATTGGCTCCCATGGCTGGTAATCAAAGTCAGTTAGCCAATCAGGGGAGAGAGGGGGCGGGGCCAACTTGGGGCTCCGTGTCTGAATGGACACACAGAGCTGTGACTGGGCTTGGGTGCCCCCATAACAAGCTCGTTGCTGTGGGGGCACTCGACAGGAGGGAGGGGCCAGGAGCAGCAAAGAGGGACCCGAGAAGAGGAGGATCTGGGCTGCCCTGTGCAAAACCAACTGCACAGAGGAGGTAAGTATAACATGTTTGTTATTTGTTTTATTTTTATTTTTTTTAAATGAGACTTTACAATCACTTTAACTGCTGAGATGAAGATAACATTAAAGTGTTACTAAACCTAGTACCCTGCATTCACTGTATCTGGTCTCCCACAGTACACAGAACATGGAAATGAAATTATTTTAGTAGATATAAACTGCCAAATACCTTTTTTCATCAGTAGTATATAGCAGTCTTGTGAATTTTATGAGTGTCTGGTTAAAGCTTGTAGGAGGACATAACTGTCAGGAACCATGAAACAGACGGAGACAGAAAATGCAGTAAAAATCACACCTTTTAATAAAATGGTAAAAATTATACAAATT
The DNA here is from genome assembly GCA_037952835.1 of Lithobates septentrionalis. Taxonomy (NCBI): domain Eukaryota; kingdom Metazoa; phylum Chordata; class Amphibia; order Anura; family Ranidae; genus Lithobates; species Lithobates septentrionalis. Next base: position 246,505 of record JBBDGP010001104.1, on the reverse strand, counting down.
GTAAAAACATACCCAGGGTTCGGTAGCCAAATCGGGTAGTCAGAACAAGCCAGGAAATTGGGGAGCCAGATATCAGCGTAGTCAGAGGCAGCAGACAGGATCAAGAACCAGAAGGGACATCAGCCAGGCAAGTCTTCAACAGGAACACAGCAGAGAGTCTATAGATAAGTTTGACCAAGGCGAAGGCATATGATGAAATGAACCAGGCAGTTTAAATAGCCAGGAGGGGCTGGCTGTAGGCTTGACTGACGAGCAGGAGATGATGATCAACAGGTGAGCCACTGTGGAACGATGAGTTCTGGCAATTACCAACAGCTGAGCAACCTGAGCACAGAGAAGGAAGGGCTGAGGCCTGAGAGCCCAGCCCTGACAATATCCCCTTGTGGCGCAATCCCCAATTGCTATGCCCCAGACGCTCTGGAGAACCTTGTACTTTCTTCCACCTAATTTGGAGTCGTCCAGCTATTCAGGCTTACTGGGAGCAAATTATCAAGTTCCTACATAACCGCATGGGTTCCCCACTCCAACTAGACTCTAAACCATGTATACTAGGTCTGCTTCCAGACTTTGATGTGGACAAGTTTCTTTCTACTTTTTTGCGCGAAACTCTTTTTAACGCGTCACTGGATGCAGGCGGTTCCCCTACTTTTCAGGCCTGGATTTCAGAAACAAACTCCACACTGCCATACAAGAAATTGATCTACCTCCATAGGGGCTGTCCATTGAAATACAACAAAGGTTGTGACAGATGGTTGGAGCAGTCTGACACTTGCGATGACTGATTCCATGTTTATGGCGTCATGTAGAAACATGGGATTTTTCACGCTGAATGTCATGAATGCACTGCTCATAGTTCTGCATCTGGTCTAAGGCACACAGGATCACAGAGGAGCAGTCCGACTAATAGGCATTCAGCGGTGAACAGACGTGCGCCGATGCGGAGATCGCGCATGCGCGCACAGTAACCTTGGCGCCCAGTGGCCTTTAAAAGGGCTTCAGCTGCACTAGTTCTTTGCTGTTTGATCTGCAGCTTTACCCTGTGACCTGATCCTGAGCCTACATCTGATCTAATACTGACCTGGCTTCCTGACCTCACTGCTGTCTCCAGTCCTGACCCTTGGCTTCCTTAACCGTGCTCTGTGTATTCGTCTGCCTGAGCCTGCCATCTCTGCTGACTGATCCGCTGTGTATGGCCTGGCTTGTCTGACCTTTCTCCTGCCTGCTGTCTTGCATCTTTAGTGTATCTCCATCTGCTGCCCCTCAGCGCTCCTGCATCCTGTATCCTGCATCCACAGCACCTAAGCCGTTTCCTGTCCAGCTGCCATCATCTCCAGCCAAGAGAACTCTGCAGGCACTCATATCTCACTATGCTCCTACGGTCACTGTCTCAACTGCAGTGACTCCGGAGCCAGGGCTGTATGAGAGGTCTCCCTCTACATGTCAGGCTCACCTCCAAGGTACATGTCACTGAGTCTACAGTGCCTTGAAAAAGTATTCATACCCTTTGAAATTTTCCACATTTTGTCATGTTACAAACAAAAAGGTAAATTATTATTATACAGGATTTATATAGCGCCGACAGTTTGCGCAGCTCTTTACAACATTAGGGCAGACAGTACAATTACAATACAATTCAATACAGGAAGAATCAGAGGGCCCGGCTCATTAGAGCTTACAATCTAGGAGTAAATGCATTTTATTGAGATTTTATGTGATAGACCAACACAAAGTGGCACTACTTTGTAGAACCTCCTTTCACTGCAATTACTGCTGCAAGTCTTTTTGGGGATGTCTCTACCAGCTTTGCACATCTAGAGAGTGAATTTTTTGCCCATTCTTCTTTGCAAAATAGCTTAAAGGGGTTGTAAAGGCTCGTGTTTTTTCAGTTTAATGCATCTTATGCATTAAGGTGAAAAACACCTGGCAGTCACCGGCCCCCCAGCCCCCCCGTTTTACTTACCTGAGCCCCTTCACCTTTTTCAGCGGGGACGCTTTGATTGGATAGATTGATAGCAGCGTAGCCATTGGCTCCCACTGCTGTCAATCAAGTCCAATGACCCGGGCGCCGGGGGGTGGAGCCGAATCATACATTCGGCTTCTATGGACGCCGAATGAATGACTCGGGAGCGCGCCCGCAAGGTAACCCCCTAGGGGGTTATCTAATGTGGGTAGGAGCCGCGAGAGCCGCCAAGGGACCCCAGAAGAGGATGTTCGGGGCCACTCTGTGCAAAACGAGCTGCACAGTGGAGGTAAGTAAGACATGCTTGTTTTTTAAAAAAAAAACAACAAAAAAACAAAGGTTTAGTATCACTTTAAGGTCTGTCAGATTGAATGGAGAGCGCCTGTGAACAGCAATTTTCAAGTCTTGCCACAAATTCTCAACTGGATTTAGGTCTGGACTTTGACTTGGCCATTCTAACACATGACTATGCTTTGATCTAAACCATTCCATTGTAGCTCTGGCTGTATGTTTAGGGTAATTTTCCTGCTGGAAGATGAACCTCCGCCCCAGTCTCAAGTCTTTTGCAGACTCTAACAGGTTTTCTTCTAAGATTGCCCGGTATTTGGCTCCATCCATCTTCCCATGAACTCTGACCAGCTTCCCTTCCCTGCTGAAGAAAAGCATCCCACATTATGATGCTGCCACCACCATGTTTCACGGTGGGGATGGTGTGTTCAGGGTGATGTGCAGTGTTAGATTTCTGCCACACATAGAGTTTTGCTTTTAGGCCAAAAAGTTCAATTTTGGTCTCATCTGGCCAGAGCACCTTTTTCCACATGTTTGCTGTGTCCCCCACATGGCTTTTCACAAACTGCAAACGGGACATCTTATGGCTTTCTTTCAACAATGGCTTTCTTCTTGCCACTCTTCCATAAAGGCCAGATTTTGGAGTACATGACTAATAGTTGTCCTGTGGACAGATTCTCCCACCTGAGCTGTGGATCTCTGAAGCTCCTCCAGAGTTACCATGGGCCTCTTGGCTGCTTCTCTGATTAATGTTCTCCTTGCCCGGCCTGTCAGTTTAGGTGGACGGCCATGTCTTGGTAGGTTTGCAGTTGTGCCACACTCTTTTTATTTTTGGATGATGGATTGAACAGTGCTCCGTGAGATGTTCAAAGCTTGGGATTTTTTTTTTATAACCTAACCCTGCTTTAAACTTTTCCACAACTTTATCCCTGAACTGTCTGATGTGTTCCTTGGCCTTCATGATGCTGTTTGTTCACTAAGGTTCTCTAACAAACCTCTGAGGGCTTCACAGAACAGCTGTAGTTATACTGAGATAAAATTACACACAGGAGGACTCTATTTACAAATTAGGTGACTTCTGAAGGCAATTGATTTTAGTTAGGGGTGGTATCAGAATAAAGGGGGCTGAATACAAATGCACGCCACACTTTTCAGATATTTATTTGTAAACAATTTTGGAAAACTATTTATCATTTTCCTTCCACTTCACAATTATGTGACACTTTGTGTTTGTCTATCACATAAAATTTCAATAAAAGACATTTACGTTTTTGGTTGTAACATGACCAAATGTGGAAAATTCCAAGGGGTATGAATACTTTTTCAAGGTTCTGTATCTCATAGAAACTAGTTTTGTGAAATGTTTGTATACTGCCAGCGTTTGCACGGTTTGTGATATCAGCACATTCTCTGTATTCTCTTTAATGTGGTACGCTTGAGAACTTTGTACTGTACAGTTATGCCGCGTACACTCGATCGGATTTTCCGACAACAAATGTTCAATGTGAGCTTGTTGTCGGAAATTCCGACCATGTGTAGGCTCCATAGGACATTTCCTGTTGGAATTTCCGACAACAAAATTTTGAGAGCTGGATCTCAAATTTTCCGACAACAAAATCAGTTGTCGTAACTTCTGAGCGTGTGTAGACAATTCCAACGCACAAAATTCCACGCATGCTCTGAATCAAGTACGAGATGGAAGCGCTCGGTCTGGTAAAACTGCCGTTCATAATGGAGATAGCACATTCATCACGCTGCAAATTTTTTAATGTTTTAATGCAGCTCATTTTCTTCTTCTTTATAATGCTAGAATAATGAAGTTGTTTTGCTGCTGACATTCACACAGAGTTCTGACAAACTGATTTCTTTATTGTCTCTCGTGATCTCCTGAATAATCTTTATTCTATTAATTTTATTAATCTTTTATTTTTTTTTGACAGATCTCCAGAATAATGTTTATATATTTTTTTATTAGTGGTCTACTTTTTTTTATTTTTATCAAAATGTCATGATTTTTTATTTTTTCTAGTAATCTCCATAATATTTTTTTTTTTCGTTTTGTGTGTCAAGATACCACAACGCCATTATTATCTTGTATTTTTTAACCTCAAGGAGATTGGTTGGTGTTGGTGTCCCTTGTTACTTTGGTCTTGTATTTTTGAAATGTACCTGCCTACTCACAAACTGTCCTTTTTGAACTGAAACACATAGGCAAGTATTTGTGATAAAAAAAATGGGAAAATCCCACTGCTGGGAAAATTGGGAAGCCACAGTCCGCCATTCCTGTGGTGTTGAAGGAAACTGTGGGGTCAAACAAGAAAAAAAAATGAGTACTTTTGCAGATAACATTGCAAGCAGATTAGACACAAACATTCTTGGCTAACATCAGTATAACATTTATTTTAAGGAGTATTTAAAGACAAAAATATAAGGTCCACTTATCAGATTCCTCACCCCCTCTGATGGCCCATTGTAAAAAAATTTCGGGGGGGGGGGGGGGGGGGGGAGGATGTTTTGGACAGGTAACCCTCTCCACTTGATTGAGAGCAGAATGCACACATAATGTGTATTACTTTGGCCAGCCCCTCCTTACTTACACTATTGGCAGCCCACTAGACAGGTAAGAAGTGTCATAATACAAAAATAGAAATACGCACTGTCCAAATTGAAGCACAATTTTACATTCTGCAATTACCTATCAAGATAATAGGAGAACAAAACTTTAAACAGTACTATTTGAAAGTATTCAGGCAGGCCCTTGCACTACATGCTTAGGTGAATTTATCCATAAATCTGACCACATGAGGTAGGTATAGTGAGTATGGGTTTAGCAAAGTCAGCAGATAGAGGATTGGTATCGGTTGACTTAGCAGTTGGGGGGGGAAATAAATCCACGCCGGAAATAAATCCACGGTTTGGTTGTCGGAAATTCCGATCGTCTGTACGCGGCATAACACAGTTTTGTACCTTAAATGTACTCTTATTTTGTCCTTTTTTTCCCATGATTTAAATGTACCATGCTTCTATACATTGTATGCACCTCTTACTAATAAACTTGGTTTGTTGAACTCAAAAGCTTGTAGGAGGAGTTTTCATTCTCCTCTTATTGTCCTATGAGAATGCAGGACCCCTGACATTCTGTCTGGACAGTGCTGATTGGCCCTGTGCTGATCAAATACACTCTCCCAAGAAAAAAAAATCTCTAGCAATACACACCAAACTGAGCAGGTGCAGCCTGCCCCCTGGCTCTGTAAATTTCAGGAAATGTATTGGAGTCAGTGGAAGAAGGAGATGATCAGAGAAGACAGGATCAAACAGCCTTTTTACACAATGCGGAGGATTAATGCCTTAGGTTCCACAGTGAGTATAACAAGCATGCTTTACTGCTCATACAGACTGATTTTACCGTTATGGGATTAGTAACACTTTACCTTTCCAAAGCTATTTTATACTATATTTACCTAAATCTTCCTTTCGTGTCCCTCACTGGTGCCGTTCCCATGAAGGGGGACAAGTAATCAAGTGATGCAGATGTGTAAATGTCAGTTGGTCTCTGCTGGTCCCCTTTTGGTAACATCCTTGCTACAGACTCTTCTTCTTAGAAAACCCCACCAGGCAGTAGGAAGTGTAAACATCATGCAGGCATTGATGTGGACCTCTGAAGATTGACCTCACCACCTGTACACAGGATAAGAGAGAAGACTCGGGACTGAAACATCATGTGAGTGAGTAAAATGTATATTTAAGTTGAGTAAGGGGGGAAGAGTGGGGGGAGGTGTGTGTAGGGCGGGCAGCTTACAATAAATTGGCCTAGGTAGCCCCTGAAATTTCATTAATTATTTTTTTATTAAACAGGGGGCTGCAAAAGCCAAATAGTATCAAAAAAGTTTTCATAGTAACCATCCTATGTATTAAATACAGATTGGGGAAGAGAGATGCCGCTCTAGGAAGGGTGTCTGGAAATGTAGCTCTCCTCAGAATAGGAACAGCAGGTGCTGGCTAAGCATAGGTAATTGGATGAAGCTATGAATAAGCACTTTTGAAAGTGTGAAACGCGTCAGTCCTGTGATCCGTTGTTTGCTGTGGCTTGTACTTTTTGGATTATTACCTCCTTTTTTTAATAAAGGCATTTGATTTTGAGTGCGGCTGTCCAGAATCTAACCTTCATCCAATTATTAAATACAGATTACCATTCATTTACAAGGCAAAATCTCACTAAATTGTAGACTGCTCTTTCCAAGAGATCCAATTTAGCAAAAACCCAAGCCCCAGTAATCTAGTTAAATAACTGTATCTTATTTTTGGAAGCCATGGTATCAGTGACGAAAACACCTGGACAACATAAGATCTGTATGGTGACCGCAGAACATATTGCCAAAATCAGAATATTGGAGTGGCTGGCCTGCAACTGATGCACAATATATATACGGACAGTGTAATATATTTTTGGATATATTTGACATATTGTCTAATACTTATGTGGTATGTGCACACCTCTCTTCTGTAGTATGTGCACGCCTCTCTTCTGTAGTATGTGCACGCCTCTCTTCTGTAGTATGTGCATGCCTTTCTTCTGTAGTATGTGCACGCCTCTCTTCTGTAGTATGTGCGCGCCTCTCTTCTGTAGTATGTGCACGCCTCTCTTCTGTAGTATGTGCACGCCTCTCTTCTGTAGTATGTGCACGCCTCTCTTCTGTAGTATGTGCACGCCTCTCTTCTGTAGTATGTGCACGCCTCTCTTCTGTAGTATGTGCACGCCTCTCTTCTGTAGTATGTGCACGCCTCTCTTATGTAGTATGTGCACGCCTTTCTTCTGTAGTATGTGCACGCCTCTCTTCTGTAGTACGTGCACGCAGGGCCGGATTTGCCACAAGGCCACCGAGGCCAGGCCTCGGGGCGGCAGTGGTGCAGGGGCAGGCAGCGTGGCAAGTGACATCCCCATCTGGTGGCAGGCAGCGTGGCAAGTGACATCCCCATCTGGTGGCAGGCATAGTGGCAAGTGACATCCCCATCTGGTGGCAGGCAGTGTGGCAAGTGGCATCCCCATCTGGTGGCAGGCATAGTGGCAAGTGACATCCCCATCTGGTGGCAGGCATGGTGGCAATTGACATCCCCATCTGGTGGCAGGCATGGTGGCAAGTGACATCCCCATCTGGTGGCAGGCAGTGTGGCAAGTGACATCCCCATCTGGTGGCAGGAAGTGTGGCAAGTGACATCCCCATCTGGTGGCAGGCATGGTGGCAAGTGACATCCCCATCTGGTGGCAGGCAGTGTGGCAAGTGACATCCCCATCTGGTGGCAGGCATAGTGGCAAGTGACATCCTCATCTGGTGGCAGGAAGTGTGGCAAGTGACATCCCCATCTGGTGGCAGGCATAGTGGCAAGTGACATCCCCATCTGGTGGCAGGCAGCGTGGCAAGTGACATCCCCATCTGGTGGCAGGCATAGTGGCAAGTGACATCCCCATCTGGTGGCAGGAAGTGTGGCAAGTGACATCCCCATCTGGTGGCAGGCATAGTGGCAAGTGGCATCCCCATCTGGTGGCAGGCAGCGTGGCAAGTGACATCCCCATCTGGTGGCAGGCAGTGTGGCAAGTGACATCCCCATCTGGTGGCAGGCATAGTGGCAAGTGACATCCCCATCTGGTGGCAGGCAGCGTGGCAAGTGACATCCCCATCTGGTGGCAGGCATAGTGGCAAGTGACAAGAGATGGTGGCAAGTGACACGCTCAGGGCTCCCAATGATTCTGCATTATGGTGAGTTGAACTATTTCAGTTTATATTACAATGTAATGATAGAAATAATGTGTTTCAATCATCCTGACACCATAACAACCATGGTGCCGGGGATGATTGAAGCACTAACACCAGCCATTGCCTTGAAAAATTGCCTGCGAAAAATCCTTACCCCTCGCGCGCTTACCCTGAAGTATTTTTAGTCTGTACAATTAAAGCCAGTTATTTTCAGTGTCCTCGTGTGTGGAGATATGTTTTTAATTGATCTATTGTAGAAGTCATCGATAAAGGACGTGGTGTGTGTGTATGTGTGTGTGTGTGGGGGGGCGGCATTGGGGGTAAATCCGGGCCTGCGTGCACGCCTCCCTTCTGTAGTATGTGCACGCCTCTCTTCTGTAGTATGTGCGCGCCTCTCTTCTGTAGTATGTGCACGCCTCTCTTCTGTAGTATGTGCGCGCCTCTCTTCTGTAGTATGTGCACGCCTCTCTTCTGTAGTATGTGCACGCCTCTCTTCTGTAGTATGTGCGCGCCTCTCTTCTGTAGTATGTGCACGCCTCTCTTCTGTAGTATGTGCACGCCTCTCTTCTGTAGTATGTGCACGCCTCTCTTCTGTAGTATGTGCACGCCACTCTCTTCTGTAGTATGTGCACACCTCTCTTCTGTAGTATGTGCGCACCTCTCTTCTGTAGTATGTGCGCGCCTCTCTTCTGTAGTATGTGCACGCCTCTCTTCTGTAGTATGTGCACGCCTCTTCTGTAGTATGTGCACGCCTCTTCTGTAGTATGTGCGCGCCTCTCTTCTGTAGTATGTGCGCGCCTCTCTTCTGTAGTATGTGCGCGCCTCTCTTCTGTAGTATGTGCGCGCCTCTCTTCTGTAGTATGTGCGCGCCTCTCTTCTGTAGTATGTGCACGCCTCTCTCCTGTAGTATGTGCGCGCCTCTCTTCTGTAGTATGTGCGCGCCTTTCTTCTGTAGTATGTGCGTGCCTCTCTTCTGTAGTATGTGCACGCCTCTCTTCTGTAGTATGTGCGCGCCTCTCTTCTGTAGTATGTGCGCGCCTTTCTTCTGTAGTATGTGCATGCCTCTCTTCTGTAGTATGTGCACGCCTCTCTTCTGTAGTATGTGCATGCCTCTCTTCTGTAGTATGTGCACGCCTCTCTTCTGTAGTATGTGCGCGCCTCTCTTCTGTAGTATGTGCACGCCTCTCTTCTGTAGTATGTGCACGCCTCTCTTCTGTAGTATGTGCACACCTCTCTTCTGTAGTATGTGCATGCCTCATGTTTCTCTCTTACATGCAGTGATTCATGCCTCTCTATTAAACACAATGCTTCACCTTCTCTATTACACTCAGTGCCTTATGCTTCTTCTGCATTTCATACAATGCTTCATGCCTCTGTAGTTCATGTGTATCACACTTTTCTATTACACACAGTTACTAATGTTTCTACTACATGCAGTACTTCCCATGCAATTGTAGCGCACCCCTTAAAGAGGACCTTCAGTCTTTTTTTCAACTTTCCATTTATTAAAGTGGTTGTAAACCCTTACAACACACTTTTTGCTACAGGTAAGCCTATAATAAGGCTTACCTGTAGCTACCCTGGATATCCCCTAAACCTGAATGGTTTAGGAGATACCCCTGTGTCACGGAACGCCCCACACTCCGCTTGAGTGTTTCCGTCAGTATACCGCTTCCTAAGTTCTGGAACACGAGTCCAATGGATCTGGCTATAGGAACCCCCAAGAACTAGACAACACCAGTCTTGGAGTACATCAGAACTACCTTTATTTTGAGATCTCACAGACCTTTATACAGCAGGGATGACTCAAAGCTAACCTAATTAACATGACCTTATTTACTACAAAATGTACCCAGACCAGATGACAGTCTTGTGGGCACCGAGCTTCACACTTCACACATTAATACAATTAACAATACAAACAACAATCTCCCCCCTCCTCAGCCTAGACCATTCGTCTATTAGCCAGGGCTGGTGGCTAATGTGATCAGCTCTCTCAATTAACATAAACACATGTTGATAACACCAGCATCTCCTCACAGGATGTGTCCCAGCAGAATGAATCAGTCTTATCAGCAGGGGGCTGCTGGAGGAATCCCCCCTCCCTCTTCAGGGACACAAATATACAGTAAGGAGTCCCCATACAATATATACATGACTGAGTCCGATTAATACAGTTCAGACTGGATTTCTCATTCACCTCAAATGCTAGGGCCCATAATCGGTGGGCAACAGGCTTGCACACAGTCCTCTCCAACAGCCTCCTCTCTGGCCATGCCCGTGACATTTCTCCCCTTTCGGCAGGAGACTAACACAGGAGGAGACCCCAGACGGGTTGACTCCGAAGTTAGTCCACAGCTCCAGTCCTCTACTGCCTGTACCCACACAGTACCCCAAACAAATTATCCCAAACAGTGCATTACTCACCCAGCCATCCTCTGCCTCTCTCAGAGAACATATCTGCCGCTGGGGAGAGGCCCGGACTGGACCTTCTCCCTGGAATCCTTTCTGCCGCTGGAGAGAAGACAGGGTGACTGGGCTCACTCTGTCATGCTGTTGGGGATCTGGGCCCACTGCCCAGCATCCCTGGGGTATACAGGTGGAGACTGAAGTCCCATCCACCTTCACAGGAAATCCATCCTCTGTTAGTTGAGGGCAGAGTCCAGCAGTCCTCGGCCCTGTTGCCAGCCCTTCTGCTGGAAACCCCACACCATCTGTTCCGGCTAACTGTTGGAGAGGGAGGCCGACTGCCCCGCCTCCCTGGAACTCTGTAGTTGTTGCCGGTGCTGGGCAGAGGTTGGTAGCACTCTGCCCTGTTGCCAGCACTTCTGCTGGGGACTCCACATCCTCTGCTCCGGCTATCTGTTGGGGCAGGCAGCTGGCTTCCTCCACTCCCAAACTGTGTAGCTGCCATTGGGGAGGTGAGCCGGCTGCTTCCTTTTCCATTCCCTCATCTGGCTGCTGGGACGACATGTCGATGGTACTGTCTCCCAGGTACACGGATCTTTGCTGGGGAGGAAAGCCCACTTCCTCCACCCTGGCCAACTGTTGGGGAGGGACAACACACACCTCCTCTCCCTTCTCCCCCTGTATCTGCTGCTGGGAAGTGATTGCCATCTTCTCACACTGAGCCTCCACAATTGCTGCAGGTGTGGGGCAGAGGTCTTGGACCCTCTGTCCGGTTGCCAGCACTTCTGCTGGGGGTTTGCTAGGTGGTTCCTCCTCTACAGAAATGTCTATTAAATCCCCAGTCTCTGGAAGTGGTAAAAGTGTGGGATAGAGGTCTTGGACCCTCTGTTCAGTTACCAGATCTTCAGCTGGAGAAGTTTGTTTTAACTCCATAGATGCTGCTGGCAGAAAATCACATGTCCCTGTCAGTGTTGTGGGAGAAAGGCCGACTACCTCTTCTCTCAGGAAGGCCGAAGCCACTGTTGGTGCTGGGCAGAACACAGTGAACTTTGGCCCTGATAGCAGCTCTTCTGCTGGAGGCTCATCAGGTTGTTCTTCCTCAGCAGAAAAGTCTATCAAATCCCATGTCTCTGCAACTGATGTCGGGGAATAGGGGTTCACCATCTCCTGTCCATGGAACCCAGAAGATGTTATCATTTCTGGACAGAGGTTAGCAGAGCTCTGCCCTGTTGTCAGCACTTCAGGTTTGGGGACGGCAATCTCCGGATTTTCCACTGCCGATTCTCTGGCATGCTGCTGAACTTGTTCTAGCAGTTTCCTGTATGCCCTTTCCAGATGCTGTTCCTTCCTTAGCAAATGGTCCAGATCAGGTTTGAGCTCTGAGACCCCTGCAAGACCGAGCATAGACTCTCTATAGTCTCTCATGTCCTCAAGGTCAGGTTCCCCTTCATCGCCAAACATAAAAAGATCTGTAAGGTTCTCCCACAGCAATCCAGGGCCGCCAAAGTCATATCCCTCCGGAGAGCATTCTGTTGTCTCCCCTAAATATCCCTCCTCTGCGTGCCATTGCAGAGCCCGATATCGATTGTCCAGCTCTATCTCCTGCTGGACCAACCTGTCCAACTCAGTCACCCATTGCTCCTGGGGCTGCTCTCCCAGGAATGCCATCCGCAATGCCCGTTGGTCACTGGCCCGTTGCTCTTGGGTTGGAAAGCACTTGCCCTGTTTTATACCAGCGAGACGGAGGGCTGCAATCCAGAGCTCCACCCGAATCAGCTGCCTGAGCTCCAGGTATTCATCCTCAGACACAGTCCTGGTGTACGTTGAAAGGATGATCCGCAGCAGCCCCGGGAATTCTGATGCCAGGTCCATATCTCCGCTGGGGTGACTGAAGTCTGCTATGCTGATCTTGGATCCAGTTGGAGGTTTGGATGTCCCAGACTTCAGACTTCAGGAAGCTTTCCCGCTGCTTGCCACCAATGTCACGGAACGCCCCACACTCCGCTTGAGTGTTTCCGTCAGTATACCGCTTCCTAAGTTCTGGAACACGAGTCCAATGGATCTGGCTATAGGAACCCCCAAGAACTAGACAACACCAGTCTTGGAGTACATCAGAACTACCTTTATTTTGAGATCTCACAGACCTTTATACAGCAGGGATGACTCAAAGCTAACCTAATTAACATGACCTTATTTACTACAAAATGTACCCAGACCAGATGACAGTCTTGTGGGCACCGAGCTTCACACTTCACACATTAATACAATTAACAATACAAACAACAATCTCCCCCCTCCTCAGCCTAGACCATTCGTCTATTAGCCAGGGCTGGTGGCTAATGTGATCAGCTCTCTCAATTAACATAAACACATGTTGATAACACCAGCATCTCCTCACAGGATGTGTCCCAGCAGAATGAATCAGTCTTATCAGCAGGGGGCTGCTGGAGGAATCCCCCCCTCCCTCTTCAGGGACACAAATATACAGTAAGGAGTCCCCATACAATATATACATGACTGAGTCCGATTAATACAGTTCAGACTGGATTTCTCATTCACCTCAAATGCTAGGGCCCATAATCGGTGGGCAACAGGCTTGCACACAGTCCTCTCCAACAGCCTCCTCTCTGGCCATGCCCGTGACACCCTGTATTTGCATGTGCCGACGTCATCGGCACATGCGCACTGACGCAAACTGAAGCAATGGCATGTACGTGCCATTGCTTCGGTAAGTGTGCCATTACCGGCGGCTCCTTTGCGCATGCGTGGGGATGACGTCATCGCGGCTTCGACCAATCACAGCGCCGGAGCCCGCGATACCCGGAAGTAACTCCAGGAGCAATCTCGGCCGCCAGAGCGGTGTACGAGGACGGCTGCGGGGGCTTCAATCTCAGGTAAGTAATTCATAATAAGCTAGTATGCTATACATACTAACTCATTATGCCTTTGTCTTGCAGATTTTTTTTTATTGGGTTTGCAACCACTTTAAATCTTCTGCCCTTGTTGTTTTAACTTTGGATAGTAAAACTTTTTTTTTTCTGCCAGTAAATACCTTATTACAGCCCACTTCCTGTTTCTTGTCTGGAAAACAGCCTAGGCTTATGACATCATGCACAGCTCTCTCTCTCACTCTCCTGAGAGTTTGCCAGAAAGGGAGGGGGGATGAGTCATAAGAGGGCCGATGAGAGCTGCAGGGCTGGAGGTGTGCCTCTGTGTGTCTGTGTAAATCCAGGAAGAGAACAGGCAGCAGCTTCAGCTGCCCACAATTAAAATGGTTGCAGCCAAACTCAGTGGAGGGAGATTTCTGCAGCATATTTGGCAAGTACAGAATCACAGTATATACAGTGCCTTACAAAAGTATTCACCCCCCTTGGCATTTTTTGTGTTTTGTTTTCCTCACAACCTGGAATTAACATGGATTGTTTGAGGATTTGCATCATTTAATTTACAAAACATGCCCACAACTTTGAAGACTTTTTTTATTTTTATTGTGGAGCAAACAAAAAATAGGACAAAATAACAGAAAAAGTCAATGTGCATAACTAATAACCCCCCTAAAGTCAATACTTTGTAGAGCCACCTTTTGCAGCTATCACAGCTCCAAGTCGCTTTGGATAAGTCTCTATGAGCTTGCCACATCTCACCACAGTGATTTTTGCCCATTCCTCCTTGCAAAACTGCTCCAGCTCCTTCAAGTTGGATGGTTTGCGCTTGTAAACAGCAATATTTAAGTCTGACCACAGATTTTCTATAGGATTGAGGTCTGGGCTTTGACTAGGCCATCCCGAAACATTTACATGTTTCCCCTTAAACCACTCAAGTGTTGCTTTAGCAGTGTGTTTGCAGTCATTGTCCTGCTGGAAGGTGAACCTCAGTCCTAGCCTCAAATCACACACAGAGTGGTACAGGTTTTGCTCAAGAATATCCCTGTATTTAGCACCATCCATCTTTCCCTCAACTCTGACCAGTTTCCCAGTCCCGACTGCTGAAAAACATCCCCACAGTATGATGCTGCCACCACCATGTTTCACTGTGGGGATGTGTTCTTTGGGTGATGTGATGTGTTGGATTTGCCCCAGACATAGCGTTTTCTTTGATGGACAAAAAGTTCAATTTTAGTCTCATCAGACCAAAGCACCTTCCTCCATACATTTTGGGAGTCTCCCACGTGCCTTTTCACAAACTCAAAATGTGTAATTTTGTTTTCTGCTGGCTTTCTTCTGGCCACTCTGCCATAAAGCCCAACTCTGTGAAGCGTACGGCTTATTGTCGTCCTATGTACAGATACTCCAGTCTCTGCTGTGGAACTCTGCAGCTCCTCCAGGGTTACCTTAGGTCTCTGTGCTGCCTCTCTGATTAATGCCCTCCTTGCCCGGTCTGTGAGTTTTGGTGTGCGGCCGTCTCTTGGCAGGTTTGCTGCTGTACCATGTTCTTTCCATTTGCTTATGATAGATTTGCTGGTGCTCCTAGGGATCATCAAAGATTTGGATATTTTTTTATAATCTAACCCTGACTTGTGCTTCTCAATTACATTGTCTCTTACTTGTTTGGAGAGTTCCTTGGTCTTCCTGGCAGTGTTTGGTTAGTGGTGCCTCTTGCTTAGGTGTTGCAGCCTCTGGGGCCTTTCAAAAAGGTGTGTATATGTAATGACAGATCATGTGACACATATGCCCTGTACACACGGTCAGATTTTCCGACGGAAAATGTGTGATAGGACCTTGTTGTCGGAAATTCCGACCGTGTGTGGGCTGCATCACACATTTTCCATCGGATTTTCCGACACACAAAGTTTGAGAGCAGGCTATAAAATTTTCCGACAACAAAATCCGTTGTCAGAAATTCCGATCGTGTGTACAGAAATCCGACGCACAAAGTGCCACGCATGCTCAGAATAAATAAAGAGATGAAAGCTATTGGTCACTGCCCCGTTTATAGTCCCGACGTACGTGTTTTACGTCACAGCGTTCAGAACGATCGGATTTTCCGCCAACTTTATGTGACCGTGTGTATGCAAGACAAGTTTGAGCCAACATCCGTCGGAAAAAATCCTAGGATTTTGTTGTCGGAATGTCCGATCAATGTCCGACCGTGTGTATGGGACATTAGATTGCACACAGGTGGACATCATTTCACTAATTATGTGACTTCTGAAGGTAATTGGTTGCACCAGAGCTTTTTATGAGCTTCATAATAAAGGTGGTGAATACATACGCACATGCCACTTATCAGTTTTTTTATTTCTGAAAAATAGTTTTATGTATATATTTTTCTAATTTTGCTTCACCAACTTAGACTATTGTGTTCTGATCCATCACAATTTGTATAATTCAGATTAAAAAAAAAACATTGAACTAAAGGCTGTAATGTAACAAAATAGGTAAAAAGCCAGGAGGGGTGAATATTTTTGCAAGGCACTGTATAAAATAATATGCAAAGTGGTTGGAGGGAAGCTTCAGAATGGCAAATATGTTTTTATTACAAATTATGTGAGCAAACTGCAGTTCCTCTTTAAGGAGCCGCAGGTGAAATGGGATCCCCCACCCTGCACAGTCAGGCACACCACATTTATACAGTCTCCCAGAGTCAGAAAACAGTCCAGTGCTTTATTTTTGTATGTTATTGAGGGGATAAAACTTGGATGGGGAGTAGGGATATTATGGGATGCCCACTTGACCTCAGACAACTTCAGAGACAACTGTCCTATATACAGTCTGTATACACTCCTTTTATTCTTCCAGCACTAGCTTGCTTACAGAACTTCAGCTGGCATACTGATGATTAATCCGACAAAAAGCAATTAGCCAGATTTTTAAGAAATAGCCCTTTGCAGACAGGAACCTGAGGCCCCCTTTAAGTGTGTAGCAAAAAAGTCAGTATGGTTACTGATCCCAGCCCCACCTCTTCAGGCACTGCCAGCCCGCAGCTGCTCCTTTCCCTAGCCCTCCTGGCTAATTCTCCTCAGTCCTCCCAGACTGAAACCACAGTCCTCCCAGACTGCTCACTCACCAGCCCTCTCGGCTGACTCTTCTGGAGAACTCCTGGACGTGCTGACCAGCTCCTACTGTCCTCTCCTTGTTCTGTGCCACCAGGAAGTATATCCTCCGTGTGTTGTAGAGGGTCCCTCCAGCACCCAAGCCCCAGGCCCAAGGTCACCCCCTCCAGACTAGGGGGCACCCTCAAGGGCCACGACAGCCTCCTTAGCACTCCTTCTCTATCTTTCACCTGACTGTTCTTGCAGGCATGACTCATGAGTATTTATGAGTGTGGATTATGTATTTATGCTGTGGATTGGCTGGGGCCCTCATCAATACTCCAAGCAGCTCCTCCTAAACTCCACCCATTACTTCTGGAAGCTTCTCCAAGCTTCCAGAGAGCAGGGGAAGTTACCAGAGGTGCTGCTTGCTAAGTCATCCAGCCTCCCTGAGTCACTCAGCCCTGACCCAGATTTTACCCAGGCCTGGCTCTCACCCAGGCCACATTTTCCTACACTAGCACCTAGCTAGAGGGTGTGTGCTACACAATGCTTTATGTCTCTGAACGCATTGTACCTCATGCCCCTAATATATTGCACACAGCAGCTTTTGTCTCCCTCCCACGGTGGGTCTCATGTCTCTGTTACATGCTTAGCTTCATATCTCTGTGGGGCATGCAGTTTTTTTTTTTTAACAGATGCAGTTTATTTGGTATATGTAAAACATAAAAGCTAAAACAATACAAAACCAAATCATAGTTGGTACAAAATGGGCACAGATCAAAATAGTACAACACTATTAGGGTCTCTGAATCGTATGAGAGCAACCCACACAGACAATTTCTAGAACAATCCCAAAGGGGAGGCAGTCTAACGCCTCTAACATACAGTCAAAACTCAGAGTATTCAAACCCAGGGCTTTTATTCTCAGAGAATGGGTGTAGGAACACCTCCCTTCCGAGTCACCCCTTGACCTCCTAGCACCATTCCTTTGTCCCACACCTTAGCCACCTCCCAGTACAACCCCTTTTAGAGAATAGAGAACCAAGTATCCTTTTGTGGTGCTGAGTATTTTGTATGAAATTTGTTAATGATAACAAGAAAGGCAGTAAAAAAGTAATCTAGCAACAATGGATACCCCAGCGACAACAGATCCCCCCCAGCAGCAATGGACTTCTAACAGCCAGCATCAATAGACCTTCCAACAGCCAGCAACATTAGACTCCTACCTCAACAGTAGATCCCTCCTAGCAATGATTGACTCCCTGACACATAATACCCACCCTGAGCAACAATAGATCCCTCACCAGCAACAATAGACCCCTCACCAGCAACAATAGACCTCACTGCAAAAATAGATTCCCTCCAGAAACTATAGATTCCCCAGCAGCCAGCATCAATAGACCTTCCCTCAACAGTAGATCCCTCCCAGCAATGACATACCCCCAACAACATAAAACCCACCCCAGCCTCAATAGATGCCCCCCCCTTCCTCTGCAAAAACAGATCCTCCCAGCAGTGCTGGGACAAGGTCATCTGGTGCCCAGGGCGAAGATGGCAAACTGCGCCCCCCCCCCCCCGGTTGTAAAGAAGGAGCGACTTATAGTGTGGGACCCAGTGACACTAAGGCCCCTTTCACACTGGGGCGGTGGGGGCGTCGGCGGTACAACAGCGCTATTTTTAGCACTGCTGTACCGTCGTTCTTGCATCTGTATTCGGCCGCTAGCGGTGCGGTTTTAACCCCCGCTGGCGGCCAAAAAAGGGTTAAAATCACTCGTACAGCGCGGCTATAGCCGCGGTATAGCCGCGCTGTCCCATTGATTTCAATGGGTAGGAGCGGTGAAGGAGCGGTGAATACACCGCTCCTTCCCCGCTCCAAAGAAGCGGTTTGCAGGACTTTTTTCACCGTCCTGTCAGCGCACCGCTTCAGTGTGAAAGCCCTCGGGCTTTCACACTGAATAAACAGCGGAGGCTGTTTAGGGGCGGTTTGCAGGCGGTATTTTTAGCGCAATACCGCCTGCAAACCGTCCCAGTGTGAAAGGGGTCTTAGGCTCAGTTCACACCTAGGCATTCCGGATTGCTGTGATTCTGCTTGCAATTCCCAAATTGACGCACAGACACGCTTGCGATCCCATTATTTTCAATGGCACCCCAATCGCGGTGCGATTTTTTGGCAATTGTCCCTAAACAAATTGCGGGACGCCTGATGCCCAAAAGAAGCTCTGGAATACCTAGGTCATGAATGTAGCTTTATACACTGATCAGTGCTAATAATATGCACCGACACTGTACTAATGACAACGGCTGAGAAGGGGTTAATATCTAGGGGCATCCAAGGGGTTAATTGTGTGCCTAACAATGTGTAATGTGTGTACTGATTTTTACCATAGGCTGGTTTGTTTATTTTCCCTGCTTTGCAAGAGAACATTTCCTTTGTATAGAGCCCTGTGTTGATTGTCAACACAGGGCTCTGGGCTGTGATTGGACACAGCCAGTCAATAGGTCCCGGCCATGAATCACTGGTTGGGATCTGCTGACATACTCCCACTGTGTCAAATCACAGGGGATTAGGTGGGCAGGGGCATGCACCCGAAACCATAAGCCTAGGTTCTCACTGTAGCAATGTAAGAACCAGTGCTATTCCAGCGCCGGTTCCCACATCACATCTCTCCTGCAGGCAGTTCACGCTGCCCTCTGCGAACCGCTGCGGGTGTCAATAGAATGTTAATAACACCCCCAGATCGGTTTGCAGATTGCAGTGCGAACTGTGGATTCGGACAGGAATCGGATCGAATGGGTGAGAACACACGAACATGCGATCTGATTCTAGTGCGGGAAAAAAAAATATCCCTGCATCTTTTTTGTGCAAATCCAATGCGAGTTTGAACTGTATGGCTGAACTCGCATTGCACAGACATCGCATGTGATTGGCAGTGTGAGTGCGAATCATATGTGATGTCTGTGTTCACTACAGTGTGACCCTAGGCTGAAACAGGCAGTGATGGGTATGTCGCAGTGGTTGTAGCTGCCATCCCAGGGGCGTAACTACCACCATAGCGACCCATGCGGGCGCTATGGGGCCCGCAGCCAAGTGGGGCCCAGTGAGGATGAGAGCACCGCCGGCACAGTCTCCCAGCAAGGGGAAGAGAGAGGAGAGGAAGAGGCAAGCTGTGACCTGTGCCCAATGCAGCGTGACCTGTGCCCAATACAGCGTTGCCTGTGCCCAATACAGCCTGGTCTGCCTGTGCCCCATACAGCCTCACCTGTGCAGAGGAAGAGGCAAGATACCCGGATCAGCAGAGAGCTGAATTGCCCGATGTAATAGCTTTCATTAGAACTTCCAGTGTTCCCGGGGCTCACATCACATAGCTCCACCTCTTGGCCCGGCGCCTTTGATAGACAGAACGCCAATCAAATGCGGGACGTGTGACGTCATCAAAGGCGTCAGGCCAAGAGGTGAGGCTATGTGACGATGAGCCCCGGGAAGACGGGAAATTCAAATGAAAGCTATTACAGCGGGCAATCCCGCTCTCTGCTGATGCGGGTGGCTTGCCTCTTCCTCTGCACAGGTGAGGCTGTATGGGGCACAGGCAGACCAGGCTGTATTGGGCACAGGCAATGCTGTATTGGGCACAGGTCACGCTGCATGGGGCACGGGTCACGCTGCATGGGGCACGGGTCACGCTGCATGGGTCACGGGTCACGTTGAATGGGGCACGGGTCACGTTGAATGGGGCACGGGTCACGCTGCATTGGGCACGGGTCACGCTGTATGGGGCACGGGTCACGCTGCATGGGGCACGGGTCACACTGCATTGGGCACAGGTCACGCTGCATTGGGCACAGGTCACGCTGCATTGTGCACAGGTCACGTTATATGTGGCACAGGTCACGCTGCATTGACACTAGGGCAGCTGTGGGGGGGGGGGCTGTTTGCAGGCGGGCCCCATACAACATTTTGCTATGGGGCCCTGCTATTTCTAGTTACGCCCCTGTGCCATCCCATTGCAGTATATGTACTGCGACGGGTTGGCAAGTGGTTAATTACCAATGGTATTTGTAATATGCAGCATGAAGGGGTTAATGTGTATTGTCAGTGCTGCATTAGTTACAAGTGGCAGTTAATTAACCCCTTTGCGTTGCATTAGTTGCATCAGTGTTAATTAACTGCTGCAGCATGCAGGGGTTAATTAACACTGACACTGGTGCCACTAATGCAGCCCAAAGGGGTTAAATAACTGCCACGCGTAACTAATGCAGCATTGATAATACACATTAACTACCCTTCATGCATATTAAAAAATACCATTGGTAATATATTAACCGCCCCCCAAAAAAGGAGTTAACAAATTTATCTGCAGATGGCTTACTTACTATTGCTTGGTTCCTCCTCCTCTAGATCACACTTGCTCCTGTCGAGAAACATTCCCTATCTGATAGTGTCCGCCCTGTACTGCGCAGGCGCACAAAGGAGACGCCAAAAGTCTCAGAAGATGAACGGCTGTTCACGGCGGATCTTTCTCGTCAGAATAGCGCTGCGCCTGCGCAGTACAGGGCGGACAGCCCAACACTATCCCATGGGGGACGACTTTCTTGTCAGAACAACGGCAGTCGGGCGGAGATTGCTCCGACTGACAGGGAAGTTAAGGGCTCGTCCTCGCTGTGCACTAGCGCATGGCACAGACATCATAGCAGCTCTGACTGGCTGTGCAGTATTCTAGCCTGTGTGTACAGTCTAGCCACTGCACCTGCGCCCCTTTCCTCTAGTAAATTGTCAAGCCCAGGGCATCCGCCCCTTCCGCCCCTGCCTCCCAGCATCAATAGACCCTCCAGCACACCCCAGCACCCCTTACCATTACATACATTCAGTTCTGGAGGTGCCGGAACTGCATTCCCCCGCATTCCTGCTGAAAAAAAGCCCTGTTCAAACCATAAATGCCCTTATTTGTGAAGAAGTGGTAAGTAGAGGGTGCATGGAGTGTTTAATACTTTTGTTTAATTTGCATTGCCTCATACATCTGTATTCCATGCAGTGCCTCATGCCTCTGTTTTGCTTGCAGTGTCTCATACCTCTGTATACATGTAGTGCCTCATGCCTTTGTACGATATGCAATGCCTCATTTCTCTCTCTTACATTCAATGATTTATGCCATTCTATTCCATACAGTGACTTACACCTAAGTCATTGTATGAAATTGTTATTACTTTCACAGTTTCATGCCTTTCTTTATCACACACATGCACTTTCTTTATCACGCTTTCTATTACACCCAATGTTTATATGCAATATATCATATCTTAAAGAGGAATTTCCCTGTGTTTTTTTTTTTATTTTATTTCACCTCTTATCCAGTTTCCTGGGTTATTTACAAAAAAAAAAAAAAAAAAACATACTCACATGTCCAGCAAATCTAGCATTGCCCTGCTGTGATATTCTGAGGGCCACTGTGTGCCATGCCCGTGTCCCTTAGCATTTGAATTTAACGCTATTGTACCAGAGAGTACCTATCCCTATCAGGATCCTCAGTCCCTGATGCCACGTACACACGACCGGTTTAGCCGTCGGAATAAACTCCATAGGTTTCTCCAACGGAACTCTGACGGAATTCCATTCAAGCGGTCTTGCCTACACACAGTCACTCCAAAGTCCGACCAAAGTCCGACCGTCCAGAACGCGGTGACATACAGCACGTACGACGGGACTATAAAAAGGAGGTTCAATAGCCAGTAGCCAATAGCTTCCGTCTCGTACTTGCTTCAGAGCATACGTCATTTTTGGTCCGTCAGAAAAGCCTACAGACGAGCGGTTTTCCCGTTAGGAATTGGTTCTATCGGAAATATTTAGAACATGTTCCATTTCTAGGTCCGTCAGAATTTTCGAAAAAAAAAAGTCCGATGAGGCACATACACGATCGGAATAGACGATGAAAAGTTTCCATCTGACTTTTTCTGTCGGACATTCCGCTCGTGTGTACGCGGCATTACACGTTTAAATTCTGTATCATAAAAGGACCCAGCACGTCACATCACTGGCCTGAATTGTATCTGAGGCAAAAAGAGGGTACTGATCAGGATTTGGGCTTAAACACTGGACAGTGCAAAATACTTTTTTTTGCTGTAACAAAAAAGTTTATAAAAGACGCATACATTTGTTGGCTGCAGTATTCAACCTCCCCCTCCAAACTGCAAGATGTCTGCGTAGAGTTCACATTGATAGTACTGATATAAGACTTTCTTTTAAGGACAGCTAGAGTGAGCAGAGTTTATTTTTATGTTGTCATTAGCTACAATCCTAAAATCTATGCTGGACAGTTGTGAAACACGTTCGCAGTAAACCAAAAGTGAAGAACTAGACCAGTTTAATCTAAGCTGTCTCTACTAGATGTTCCTTTGTGATTGATTTTTCCATGATATATACAGTGTATAAAACATTATGTATATATATATATATATACACATACAGTGGGGCAAAAAAGTATTTAGTCAGCCACAAATTGTGAAAGTTCTCCCACTTAAAAAGATGAGAGAGGCCTGTAATTGTCATCATAGGTATACCTCAACTATGAGAGACAAAATGTGGAAACAAATCCAGACAATCACATTGTCTGATTTTTGAAAGAATTTATTTGCAAATTATGGTGGAAAATAACTATTTGGTCAATATCAAAAGTTCATCTCAATACTTTGTTATATATCCTTTGTTGGCAATGACAGAGGTCAAACGTTTTCTGTAAGTCTTCACAAGGTTGTCACACACTGTTGCTGGTATGTTGGCCCTTTCCTCCATGCAGATCTCCTCTAGAGCAGTGATGTTTTGGGGCAGTCGCTGGGCAACACGGACTTTCAACTCCCTCCAAAGGTTTTCTATGGGGTTAAGATCTGGAGACTGGCTAGGCCACTCCAGGACCTTGAAATGCTTCTTACGAAGTCACTCCTTCGTTGCCCGTGCGGTGTGTTTGGGATCATTGTCATGCTGAAAGACCCAGCCACGTTTCATCTTCAATGCCATTGCTGATGGGAGGAGGTTTGAACTAAAAATCTCACTATACATGGCCCCATTCATTCTTTCATGTACAAGGATCAGTCGTCCTGTTCCCTTTGCAGAGAAACAGCCCCAAAGCATGATGTTGCCACCCCCATGCTTCACAGTAGGTATGGTGTTCTTTGGTTGCAACTCAGCATTCTCTCTCCTCCAAACACGAGTTGTGTTTCTACCAAACAGTTCTACACTGGTTTCATCTGACCATATGACATTCTCCCAATCCTCTTCTGGATTATCCAAATGCTCTCTAGCAAACCTCAGACGGGCCCGGACATGTACTGGCTTAAGCAGGGGGACACGTCTGGCACTGCAGGATCTGAGACCCTGGCGGCGTAGTGTGTTACTGATGGTAGCCTTTGTTACGTTGGTCCCAGCTCTCTGCAGGTCATTCACTAGGTCCCCCCATGTGGTTCGGGGATTTTTGCTCACCGTTCTTGTGATCATTTTGACCCCACGGGGTGAGATCTTGCGTGGAGCCCCAGATCGAGGGAGATTATCAGTGATCTTGTATGTCTTCCATTTTCTAATTATTGCTCCCACAGTTGATTTCTTCACACCAATTGCTTGCCTATTGCAGATTTAGTCTTCTCAGCCTGGTGCAGGTCTACTATTTTGTTTCTGGTGTCCTTCGACAGCTCTTTGGTCTTCACCATAGTGGAATTTGGAGTGTGACTGTTTGAGGTTGTGGAGAGGTGTCTTTTATACTGATAACAAGTTCAAACAGGTGCCATTAATACAGGTAATGAGTGGAGGACAGAGAAGCCTCTTAAAGAAGAAGATACAGGTCTGTGAGAGCCAGAAATCTTGCTTGTTTGTAGGTGACCAAATACTGATTTTCCACCATAATTTGCAAATAAATTCTTTCAAAAATCAGACAATGTGATTGTCTGGATTTGTTTCCACATTTTGTCTCTCATAGTTGAGGTATACCTATGATGACAATTACAGGCCTCTCTCATCTTTTTAAGTGGGAGAACTTGCACAATTGGTGGCTGACTAAATACTTTTTTGCCCCACTGTTAATACAGTATCTCACAAAATTGAGCACACCCCTCACATTTTTGTAAATATTTTCTTCTATCTATGTGACAACACTGAAGAAATATCACTAAGCTACAATGTAAAGTAGTGGGTGTACAGCTTATATAACAGTGTAAATTTGCTGTCCCCTCAAAATAACCCAACACACAGCCATTAATGTCTAAACTGCTGGCAACAAAAGTGAGTACACCCCTAAGTGAAAATCTCCAAATTGGGCCCAAAGTGCCAAAATTTTGTGTGGCCACCATTATTTTACAGCACTGCCTTAACCCTCTTGGGCATGGAGTTCACCAGAGCTTCACAGGTTTCCACTGGAGTCCTCTTCCACTCCTCCATGATGACATCACAGAGCTGGTGGATGTTAGAGACCTTGCGCTCCTCCACCTTCCATTTGAGGATGCCCCACAGATGCCCAATATGGTTTAGGTCTGGAGACATGCTTGGCCAGTCCATCACCTTTACCCTCAGCTTCTTTAGCAAGGCAGTGGTCATCTTGGAGGTGTGTTTGGGGTCGTTATGTTGGAATACTGCCCTGCAGCCCAGTCTCTGAAGGGAGGGGATCATGCTCTGCTTCAGTATGTCACAGTACATGTTGGCGTTCATGGTTCCCTCAATGAACTGTAGCTCCCCAGTGCCGGTGTCTTGTCGAATACTGTCCCCCATCCAAAAGTGTCCGCCCTGTACTGCGCAGGCGCAGTACAGAGGACAAACGAGAGCCGAAAGTCTCCGAAGTTCAACAGCTGATCGTCAACTGTACACGGCGCCTGCGCTTTTATTCTTACCCTGTGTCCAGGTTCATTCCCTACTATCCAAGTGGACACAGAGTAAGAATAAATAGATGCTGAGCACAGCGAGGCCGTGCCCGAAGCGTGGCGAGCGAAGTGAGCCCGCGAGGGGCCCTCTTGCAAAGCCTTCACTAATAAGTGCCCAAGCGCCGTGTACAGCTGATGGTCAGCTGATCAACTTGGGACACTTTCGGCATCTCCTTCTCCTCCGTACTGCGCAGGCGCTGCGCCTGCGCAGTACAGGGCGGACACTATCTGATAGGAGGACACTTCTCGTCAGAACACCGGCAGCACTCATGCAGCCCCAGACCATGACACTCCTACGACCATGCTTAACTGTAGGCAAGACGCACTTGTCTTTGTACTCCATACCTGGTTGACGCATAACACCCGGAGGCAGAGGCATGATGGGACTTGTAGTTTTGCAACAGCTGGAGGTCCGCTAATTGCATATCCCTGGTCTATGGGAATGTTTGACCATTCTTCCAGAAGCGCATTTGTGGGGCTAGGTATACAGAGAGCATACCTCCCAACCGTCCCGGATTGCCCGTGAAAGTCCCGCTGTGGGAGGTCTGTCCCGCGTCCCGGGCACCTTCATTCTGGGACAATACAATGTCCCGGAATTGCCCCACTGGCCGATCTGATGCCCCCCTAAAATTGCCGCCGCATTGCCGCTGTCCCTCACTGCCCGCTGTACTAGTTTTGGCCGAGACCGCTTCATTTCACCCCCAGACGCGGCCTGGCTCACTGCCAAAACAACTGGTTGCTAGGCATGGCCCGCCTGGCGTCTAACAACCAGTGACGTCGACAATGAGGAGAGTGGAGCCCCAGCATTTAGCCAAAGGAGGAGTCCTCTTCGCGCCTAAGCTCCGCCCCCGGCTCCACCCCTGACTCCGCCCCGACTCCGGGTCTTCCCTGAGAGGAGCTCCAGCATTAAGCCAAAGGAGGATTCCTTTCCGCGCCTAAGCTCCGCCCCCGGCTCCGTCCCTGACTCCGCCCCCAAAGGCTTCCCGGCTTCCCGAAGGCTGTTCCTGCGCTGGAATAAAGGTAGGAGAAATGCTCCCTGCACTGCCCTGACTCTGACTACACTCATGGTCACTCTGCTCCCTCCCATACACTGCCCCTCTCCAGTCATGCTGTACAGTCCCCCCATACTGCCCTCCACCCCCCCCCCATTATACTGCCCCCCTCCCATTTTACTGCCCTCCACTACCCCCCAATATACTACCACCCCTCCCATCATACTGCCCCAAACCCATCATACTGCCCCCCCTCCTATTATACTGCCCTCCACTGCCACCCCTCCTATTATACTGCCCTCCACTAACCCCCTCCCATTATACTGCCTTTCCCTGCCACCCCCACCCATCATACTGCCCCCCTCCAATTATACTGCCCTCCACTAACTCCCCTCCCATTATACTGCCCTCCACTAACTCCCCTCCCATTATACTGCCCTCCACTGCCACCCCTCCTATTATACTGCCCTCCACTAACCCCCCTCCCATTATACTGCCCTCCACTACCACCCCTCCCATCATACTGCCCTCCACTACCACCCTTCCCATCATACTGCTCTCCCTCCCATTATATTGCCCTCCACTACCATCCCTCCCATCATACTGCCCTGCACTAACCCCCCCCCCATGATACTGCCCTCCACTACCGCCTCCTCCCATCATACTGCCCTCCACTACCTCCTCTCCCATCATACTGCCCTCCACCCCATCATACTGCCCTCCGCTGCCTCCCCTCCCATCATAATGCCTTCCACTGCCTCCGCCCCCAACATACTGCCTTCCACTGCCACCCCTCCCATCATACTGCCCTCCACCGACACCCCCTCCCATCATACTGCCCTCCACCCCATCATACTGCCCTCCACTGCCATCAACTCCCATCAAAAACTGTAAAAAAAACTCTAAAAAATAAAATGGATAAAATATAATGGTAAAAAATAATAACAAAAATAAAATAACAACAATAAAAAAAAACTACTGATCCTGTCCACTGCCCTACTTATTATGTCTACTGCCCTACTGACCACGTCCACTGCTCTACTGACCACGTCCACTGCCCTACTGACCATGTCCACTGCCCTAGTGACCATGTCCACTGCCCTACTGACCATGTCCACTACCTTACTGACCATTTTCTCTGCCATACTGACCACTTTCTCTGCCATACTGACCACTTCCACTGCTCTACTGACCATGTCCACTGCCCTACTGACTGACACCATTCACAGTCCACACTGACACCACTGGCGGAACTACCAGCAAAGGTTGCACTTGCAACTAGGCCCTGGCCTTCTGCCACCATGGCCGGGCCCAATCTGCTGTGGGACCATGAAGGGTGATGGGATCAGTGGGAAGGGCTCTGGGCTCGAAGGGAATGGCCCAGGCTGGAGGTCGGGGGGGGGCCCTTCATGGTTTCTTGCACCAGGGCCCCTGAAGGTTCTAATTACGCCTCTGCTGCACCCTGTATATAGCTCATCCAGTACCCTGTGCCCTGTATATAGCTCGTCTCAGAACCCCGCACCCTGTATATAGCTCATCCCAGCACCCTGCACCCTGTATATAGCTCATCCAAGAACCCTGCACCCTGTATATAGCTCATCCAAGAACCCTGCACCCTGTATATATCTCATCCCAGAACCCTACACCCTGTATATAGCTCATCCCAGAACCCTGTATATAGCTCATCTCAGATCCCTGGACCCTGTATATATGCTCAACTCAGAACCCTGCACTCTGCACATAGCTCATCCCAGAACCCTGCACTCTGCACATAGCTCATCCCAGAACCCTGCACTCTGCACATAGCTCATTCCAGAACCCTGCACTCTGCACATAGCTCATTCCAGAACCCTGCACTGTGCACATTGCTCATTCCAGAACCCTGCACTCTGCACATAGCTCATCTCAGAACCCTGCACTCTGTACATAGCTCACCCCAGAACCCTGCACTCTGCACATAGCTCATTCCAGAACCCTGCACTCTGCACACAGCTCATTCCAGAACCCTGCACTGTTTACATAGCTCATTCCAGAACCCTGCACTCTTTACATAGCTCATCCCAGAATACTGCACTCTGTGCATAGCTCATCCCAGAACCCTGCTCTCTGTGCATAGCTCATCTCAGAACCCTGCACTCTGTACATAGCTCACCCCAGAACCCTGCACTCTGCACATAGCTCATTCCAGAACCCTGCACTCTGCACATAGCTCATTCCAGAACCCTGCACTCTGCACATTGCTCATTCCAGAACCCTGCACTCTGCACATAGCGCATCCCAGAACCCTGCACTCTGCACATAGCTCATTCCAGAACCCTGCACTGTTTACATAGCTCATTCCAGAACCCTGCACTCTTTACATAGCTCATCCCAGAACCCTGCACTCTGTACATAGCTCATCCCAGAACCCTGCACTCCGTACGTAGCTCATCTCAGAACCCTGCACTCTGTACATAGCTCACCCCAGAACCCTGCCCTCTGTACATAGCTCATCCCAGAACCCTGCACTCTGTACATAGCTCAACCCAGAACCCTGCACTCTGCATGCAGCTCACTCCAGAACCCTGCACTCTGAATGCAGCTCACCCCAGAACCCTGCACTCTGTACACAGCTCATGCCAGAACCCTGCACTCTGTACACAGCTCATGCCAGAACCCTGCACTCTGTACACAGCTCATGCCAGAACCCTGCACTCTGTACACAGCTCATGCCAGAACCCTGCACTCTGTACACCGCTCATGCAAGAACCCTGCACTCTGTACACAGCTCATGCAAGAACCCTGTACTCTGTACACAGCTCATGCCAGAACCCTGCACTCTGTACACAGCTCATGCCAGAACCCTACACTCTGTACATAGCTCATGCTAGAACCCTGCACTCTGTACATAGCTCATGCCAGAACCCTGCACTCTGTACATAGCTCATCCTACAACCCTGCACTCTGTATATAGCTCATGCCAGAACCCTGCACTCTGTATATAGCTCATCCTACAACCCTGCACTTTGTACGTAATGCACTCCAAACACTGCATTCTTTTATCCTTTTTTTAAATGAATGTGCTGGGGTATGTATGTATCCATGAGACTCTTGCTTGTGGAACAATAATAAAAGCATATTTTATAGATACAAGGAAGCCCAAGTTTTGTTTAATGATGCCCATTAAGCTCCTCCCACTGTCAAAAGTTTGACCACGCCCACATTTGCCGCAGCGCGCTATGCAAGGTTACTTCCTTCCTCAAGTGTCCCTCATTCTGAAGTTCAAAAGTTGGGAGGTTTGAGAGAGGCTGGGTATATACAGAGAGCCTGGGTATATACAGAGAGGCTGAGTATATAGAAGATAGGCTAGGGTAGTACAGAGTTCCCCCCTCCCCCTCCCCAATGATCGGCACTCACCTGTTCAGAAGCTCTGTGTGAGAAAGTTCCTCCTGACTCTATGATATGGGCGGAGCAAGGAGACTTGCTCTCACGCTCATCTCCAGGCTCTGGCTGTCAGTGAAGCACGGAGTGCAGACTCAGTGAGAGTGCAATGGCTTTGGGGACAGTGCAGTGTCAGGCAGCCTGCCACACTCGCACGGTACGGCCAGCCTCATGATTTGGGGCTATGGGTCCCAGATTCAGAACTCTAGCCGCAATAGCCACCCCTAGTGACGCCACTGACTGTTCATTATGCACTTCTGACCCCTGCACTCTGTTCATTATGCACTCCTGACCCCTGCATTCTGCACATTCTGCTCATTATGCACTCCTGGCCTCTGCACTCTGCTTATTATGCAATCCTGCCCCTACACTCTGCTCATTATGCACTCCTGACCCCTGTGCTCTGTCCATTTGCACTCCTGACCCCTGCGCTCTGTTCATTATGCACTCCTGACCCCTGCAATCTGTTCAGTATGCACTTCTGACCCCTGCACTCTGTTCATTATGCACTCCTGACCCCTGCACTCTGCTCATTATGCACTCCTGGCCCCTGCACTCTGCTCATTATGCACTCCTGGCCCCTGCACTCTGCTTATTATGCAATCCTGCCCCTACACTCTGCTCATTATGCACTCCTGACCCCTGTGCTCTGTCCATTATGCACTCCTGACCCCTGCGCTCTGTTCATTATGCACTCCTGACCCCTGCAATCTGTTCAGTATGCACTCCTGACCCCTGCAATCTGTTCAGTATGCACTCCTGACCCCTATACTCTGTTCATAATGCACACCTGACCCATGTACTCTGTTCATTATGCACTCCGGACTCCTGTACTCTGTTCATTATGCACTCCTGACCCCAGCGCTCTGTTCATTATGCACTTCTGACCCCTGCACGCTGGTCATTATGCGCGCTTGGCCCCTGTGCTCTGTTTATTATGCACTCCTGACCCCTGCGCTCTGTTCATTATGCACTCCTGACCCCTGCACGCTGGTCATTATGCGCGCCTGACCCCTGTGTTCTGTTTATTATGCACTCCTGACCCCTGCAATCTGTTCATTATGCACTTCTGACCCCTGTGCTCTGTTCATTATGCACTTCTGACCCATGTACTCTGTTCATTATGCACTCCGGACTCCTGTACTCTGTTCATTATGCACTCCTGACCCCAGCGCTCTGTTCATTATGCACTTCTGACCCCTGCACGCTGGTCATTATGCGCGCTTGGCCCCTGTGCTCTGTTTATTATGCACTCCTGACCCCTGCGCTCTGTTCATTATGCACTCCTGACCCCTGCACGCTGGTCATTATGCGCGCCTGACCCCTGTGTTCTGTTTATTATGCACTCCTGACCCCTGCAATCTGTTCATTATGCACTTCTGACCCCTGTGCTCTGTTCATTATGCACTTCTGACCCATGTACTCTGTTCATTATGCACTCCTGACCCCTGCACTCTGCTCAATATGCACTCCTGACCCCTGCACACTGTTCAGACTCAACAAAAATGATAAGCTCAGTGTGTCTTATCCTGAAATCTCAAAAGTCATTCATGAAAAATGCTGAAATGCCTGCCTGGTCAACAGCTAGAGAGACAAATATGAATATGAGTCATGTCAAAGTTGCTTTTCTTATTATAGTAATCATATTTGTAAATATTCATTTGTTTTCCATTACACATATGGCCTTTATTCAGCTTTATGCAACATTAGCCATGTATAATTTTGGAGTAAGAAAAAAGTCAATGTTGGCCTAGGTAACAGTTCTTGTCTCATAAACATTGTTCCCGTTAATATGTAATTTATCAATTTTGTATTAAAAAAAAAATGACACAAAGCAGAATGGTGCTGTCAGTGAACACCTGCTAATTAGGCCATCACCAATGAAACACGTCTACTTCCAATTCATTCCCAGTGATTTGTTACTGTATGTGTAAAAAAAAGTTGTGTACATAATGGGGCTAAATTTTCGATCACTTGTGGCTGGCTAAGTGTTTTATTAATGTCATTCGGGAGGATATAGTTGCCCAGCAACCATAAAAATGTTTGTGACGTTCATCATCACTATGGTTAACGTAGCTGTCATCCAACAAAGCCTAACGGCTTCCATAGATGAATAAAATATGTAATTAAGTTCCTTGTAAGCATTCATTCCCACTTGCCTGCAATTACTCAGCAGTGCTTATGGAGTGAAAAAACTTCACTTTTTTGCCACAAATACTTAAATATGCAAACTTACTGAAGAACTGAGGAACTTATCTTTTTGGAATCTCAAAATCAGGTCAATCATTGTTCAATTGAAGCCCAACACCAGCCAAAAAGTTTTGGATGGAAAGGGAAATTCTGTCAACTTTTTATTGTCTGTGTCACCACTCTGAAGATTATTTATATTTGACAGGTGTCATACAGAACAGGAAGTGAAAGGAAATCTTTCTAGTTTAAGAGAGAGCTTGCCTGTGGATTGGTTGAGGCACCAGTGGCTGCTCTCTAATTGGCTTGAGGGAGATGACTAAGGATGAGCTCCGGCGTGTTCGCACACCCCACGTGCAGAGCCCCCAGGAAGCCAGGAAGACGGCACTGCGCTGCGCTAATCACAGGCAGTGAGACATTTCCCGATCTCTGCAGCCGCGCATTGAGACAATGTCTCACTGCCTGTGATTAGCGCAGCGCAGTGCCGACTTCCTGGCGGGCTCTACACGTGGAGTGTGCGAACACGCCGGAGCTCATCCTTAGAGGTGACACAGCACATGGAAAAGGTGAGTGTGACACAAGTCCATCTAAATCAGCCATTCTCAACCAGGGTTCAGTAGATTCTCAACTTGGATTTCTAAAGAGGTTACCAGGAGCACCTTGGGTTGTGACCATAGGTGTGCGCAGTCTGTTGCGTTAAGGTGTGCACCCCAAAGCTCAATCACACATGCAGGGCCGGACTTACCATTGGGTTTGACTGGGCCCGCGGGCCCCAACCGAGTGTACTCGGCCTTACTCGGCTAGTTCCGCTCACAGTCACGCCTAGTCCCACCCTATGATGGACATAACACAGGGACTGGGCGTGACTGTGAGCGGAGCTAGCCAAGTACACTCGGCTATGTATGTATATCGGTGGTGCTTGGCTCCGCTCACAGTCACGCCCAGTCCATTGGACCTGTGTTAAGTCCATCATAGGGCGGGACTGCGAGAGGAGCCGAGAAAAGCCGACAGGAGCTGAGATACACAGAGCCGGTCTTGTGTATATCGGCGGCGCCATATTTAAACTGCAGTGACACTGACAAGTCACTGCAGTTTAACTGCAGCCTGGGCAAGGCTGCAAATGACACGGACAAGGCTGCAGATGGACACTGATAAGGCTGCAGATGGAGGCTGCAAGGCTGCAAATGACACGGACAAGGCTGCAGATGGACACTGATAAGGCTGCAGATGGAGGCTGCAAGGCTGCAAATGACACTGACAAGGCTGCAAGGCTGCAAATGACACTGATAAGGCTGCAAGGCTGCAAATGACACTGGACAAGCATGCAGATGGACGCTGTGCAAGGCTGCATTGATAAGCATTTAAATGTAAGTTTTGTTCCTTAAATAGTTTTTTTCCTTAAAATTCCTTAAACTCTTACCTTGAGGTTTGCTGATTGGTTATTGGCAGTTACGTAGTGCCTCGTTTACTGCCGTTGAGAAAACCTGTCTGCATTAGACAGTGATGTAATGGCGGACAAACGGTATCAGAGTGGCGCGCTTAAAAGAAAACTAAAGGTTTAAAGTAGGGATGTCCCGGTACCACTTTTTTAAGACCGAGTACAAGTACGATACTTTTTTTCAAGTACGCGCCGATACCGATTACCGATACTTTATATATTTTTATTTTATACGTGGCAGGGTTTTTTTTTTTTTTTTTTTTACCTTTTTTTTTTTTTTTTTACAATGCTTTCTTTTTTTTCTTTTTCTTTTTTTTAGGGGGGGGGGGGGGGAGGGGGGTGGACGCTGTCTGTGTGTTTTTTTTTTATTTAAAATTTTTTTTTTTTTTATTATTTATTGCAATACTTTGTGTTTTTTTTTTTAATCAGCCCTGTTGGGGGGCTTTGGTGAATGAATGAATGAGTGACTTGTATAGCGCTACCTATGCGAACTGAATCACCTCAGGGCGCTTTTTGCTGCCGGTGTCCATCTGCAGTATAGCGCGGTCCTTTGCCCCATGGGGTCCTGACACGCTTAACAGACCCCTGATATCTCCCCCTTGAGACAGAGAAAGAGACAGAGGATAGAGATTCCCCAGTCCCTTTCTCTGCAGCCTCAGCTGCACTGAAAATGAATGGAGAGAAGACAGCGGCTCCTCTCCATTCATAAACTGAGACATCGTTATCACAGGAGATTAAAATGTTTCAGTTATGTGAATGGACAGAGTCAGCTGACTCTGTCCATACACAAAGGAAGGAGGAGGACATGGAGAGAGACAGCACAACGGAGGGGGACAGCAGAATGGAGGGGGACAGCAGAACGGAGGGGGACAGCGGAACGGAGGGGGACAGCGGAACGGAGAAGGACAGCGGAACGGAGAGGGACAGCGGAACAGAGAGGGACAGCAGAACGGAGAGGGACAGCGGAACGGAGGGGGACAGCGGAACGGAGGGGGATAGCGGAACGGAGAGGGACAGCGGAATGGAGAGGGATAGCAGAACGGAGAGGGACAGCAGAACGGAGAGGGACAGCGGAATGGAGAGGGACAGTGGAACGGAGAGGTACAGCGGAACGGAGGGGGACAGCGGAACGGAGAGGGACAGCAGAACGGAGAGGGACAGCAGAACGGAGGGGGACAGCAGAATGGAGGGGGACAGCGGAACGGAGAGGGACAGCGGAACGGAGAGGGACAGCAGAGGAGGACAGCGGAACGGAGAGGGACAGCAGATCGGAGAGGGACAGCGGAACGGAGGGGGACAGCGGAACGGAGGGGGACAGCGGAACGGAGGTGGCATGGAGGACAGTCATTGGTAATCGCGTGTGGGGGAGTTACAAGCACCGATCACCGCTGTATAGATTGCACTAAAGCAGCTGAAAGCCGCTGAGGGAGAAGCTTGTAACTCCCCCGCGCGCCGATCACTGCTGACTCTCAAGATATCGGGGAAGCATTGGGAGCATTTGCCTGAGTACAAGTACTCGGGCAAATGCTTGGTATCGGTGCCGATACCGATACTAGTATCTAGTATCGGTATTGGGACTACCCTAGTTTAAAGTAATGTATAGAAGGTAGGGCCCGAAAGTGACTCAATCCCAGGGGCCCCCACCACCCTAAGTCCTGCCCTGCACACATGCCTTTCTCTGCAGCCGCAGCTGCACAGGGCAGTGAATGATTAGAATGGTGTTCTGTGCGGCGCAGCTTTCTATTCATTCACAAACTGAAGCCTAATAAACACAGTTTACTGTTTCAGTTATTAACCACTTCAACTCCGGAAGGTTTACCACTCTTCCTGACCAGGCCATTTTTTGCAATACAGCACTGCGTTGCTTTAACTGACAATTGCGCGGCCATGCAACACTGTACCCAAATAAAATGTATGTCCTTTTTTTCCCCACAAATAGAGCTTTCTTTTGGTGGTATTTGATCACCTCTGTGGTTTTTTATTTTTTGCACTAGAAACAAAGAACAACCAACAACTTTGAAAAAAAAACAATATTTTTTACTTACTGCTCTAAAACACATCCAATAAAAAAAAATAAAAAAAATCTAATTTCTTCATCAATTTAGCCCAATATGTATTCTGCTACATATTTTTGGTACAAAAAAAAAATTCCAATTGGTTGGGGTTGGTTTGCACAAAAGTTATAGAGTCTACAAACTGTGGGATATTTTTATTTATTTATATTTATTTATTTTTTTACTAGTAATGATGGCGATCAGCGACATATTGCGGGAATGCGATATTGCGGCGGATAAATCAGACACCAAACTGAGAGTTTTGACACTTTTTTGGGGACTAGTGACATTATTACAGTGATCAGTGCTAAAAATATGCACTGTCACTATACTAATGACACTGGCAGGGAAGGGGTTAACATCAGGGGCGATAAAGGGTTAAATGTGTGCCTAAGAAGTGCTTACTAACTGTGGCAGAGGTGCTTTTACTATTTAAAGACATGGATCGGTGTTCCTGCTTCACAGTAGGAATGGGCTCATAGGCGTGCGCACAGGGTGTGCCAGGTGTGCCTGGGCACACCCTAATCGCCTTGTGTGGTGGTGCATATTCCCCCCTGTTTAGACCACTGATATTTCATCCCCAAAAAAAATTTTACAAAATAAAATACTTTAAAAAGAATAAAAATAAAACTATTGACATTGTCCACTGCCCTACTGACACCATCTGTACATATACACATGCATATGTATTTGAGCTTTGGGATGCACACCCTAATGCAAGAGGCTGCGCACACCTATAAATGGGCTTGGGAATGTTCGGGATCCCACGTGTCCAATCCCGCCAGGAAGCTGACACTGCACACGGCTAATCACAGGCAGTGAGACATTTTCCGGTCCGCAGCTGCACAGATCGAGAAATGTTTCACTGCCAGTGATTAACCGTATTCAGTGTCAGCTTCCTGGAGGGATCAGGCAGGTGGGATCCCGAACACGCCTGAGCCCATCTCTACTTTACAGGAACACAGGATCCATGTCTTCTGTGCTCATGGAATGACATTCTGCCTTGTTTACATAGGTAGACCTATTCCAACACAACCTGAATTGCTATCCACATCTTGAAAAGACAAGCTCTCGCCTGATCCACATACAACTTTAACCACACTCAGGGCCGTCTTTAGCGCAGGGCAAACGGGGCACTTGCCCAGGGCCCAATCTTTGTTGTGGGGCCCGCGCTAGCTGTGAATTGGGGCCCCGATCACAGCTTTGCAGAGCGCACAGAGGATACGGGAGGCTGTATTCGGCGCTAGCCAGCTGAGAGGGGGCGGGGTCGGGAGCTCCACTGACGCTCTGACCCCGCCCACGTGCAGCCTGTGTACTCGGAAAACAGCTTCTGTAGTGAGAGCCAGTGATCGGAATGGGAGTGTCAGTGGAGCTTCCGGCCCCGCCCCCTCTATACTGGCTGGTGAATACAGAGGTCCGGGGGCGGGGCCGGGAGCTCCAATGACACTCCCACTCCAATCACTGGCTCTCACTACAAGCGCTCTATTACCAGTACACAGGCTGCACGTGGGCGGGGTCAGAGCGTCAGTGGAGCTCCCGGCCCCGCCCCTCTCAGCTGGCTAGCGCCGAATACATCCTCCCATGTCCTCTGTGCGCTCTGCAAAGCTGTCATCGGGGCCCCAATTCACGGGTGACGTGGGCCCAGGGCCCACCCAACAAAGCATCAGTGGAGCTCCCAGCTGCTTTAGTGAGAGCAGAGAGTGGAAGCCCCGCCCACAGTCCTGAATGTATGTAGTGAGTTTGGCTGGCCAGGTATGTCCTTACACCCATAAAATGCCTGACTGTTTAAACCCTGAGCTGTGTTATTAAACTGTAAAGCTGTGCATTGCTGAAAGTTCTCTGACCATCCCCTGTATAATGTCCGCAGTCTCTGATTGTCTCCTGCAGTATGTCCACAGTCTCTGAGTGTCTCCTGCAGTATGTCCGCAGTCTCTGATTGTCTCCTGCAGTATGTCCGCAGTCTCTGATTGTCTCCTGCAGTATGTCCGCAGTCTCTGATTGTCTCCTGCAGTATGTCCGCAGTCTCTGGTAATCTCCTGCAGTATGTCCGCAGTCTCTGATTGTCTCCTGCAGTATGTTCGCAGTCTCTGAGTGTCTCCTGCAGTATTTCCGCAGTCTCCGATTGTCTCCTGCAGTATGTACACAGTCTCTGATTGTCTCCTGCAGTATGTCCGCAGTCTCTGATTGTCTCCTGCAGTATGTCCACAGTCTCTGATTGTCTCCTGCAGTATGTCCACAGTCTCTGATTGTCTCCTGCAGTATGTCCACAGTCTCTGATTGTCTCCTGCAGTATGTCCACAGTCTCTGATTGTCTCCTGCAGTATGTCCGCAGTCTCTGTTAATCTCCTGCAGTATGTCCACAGTCTCTGATTGTCTCCTGCAGTATGTCCACAGTTTCTGATTGTCTTCTGCAGTATGTCCGCAGTCTCTGGTAATCTCCTGCAGTATGTCCGCAGTCTCTGATTGTCTCCTGCAGTATGTCTGCAGTCTCTGAACCTCTCCTGTAGTATGTGTATTAATGTGCCCCTTTACTTGCTCAATTATTTGGGATTGCTCCACTGCTCAGTGAGAGGTAATGATGTGCATAAACCTCTAGCAACCAATCAGCAAACAGTAGTGATCTGATTTAATCTCTAGCAACCAATCAGTAAGTGCTAATGATGTGCTGTAACCCCTAGCAACCAATTAGTGAGCGCTAATAATGTACATTAACCTCTAGCAACCAATCGGCAAGCAGAAATTATGTGTTGTAACCTCTAGAAACCAGCCATTGAGCAGTAATGATAGGCTGTAACCTCTGGCAAACAATTGCAATCGCTGTGTGATCTGCTGCAGTAAACTGATTTTGAGTCTACCTGCTATTTTTTGTATGTCTCAGAATAGAGGGGGGGCCCCAAGAAAATGTTTGCCCAGGGCCCAATCAAAATTAAAGATGGCCCTGACCACACTTATTATCCATTCCCCTGTCTCAGGGACCTTACCAGGTTTGTCACATGAACCTATTATAGAACTGGGGACCCCAGTCTCATTAACCACCTCTGTCTGAGTGCCGGTCAGGATTTCTGCTGTTTCCTGGTCCGTGCTCGGCCCTTCCATCTCATGTGGTTTGTTCACTGGTGCTGTATACGCGCCCTTCACCGTCACCGACAACTGACCAGCACCACCCTGAACCATAGCAGCAGAAATGCTTTCCACCTGGCTGTTAATAGGTGAAACCACAGGCATTTTGGGCTCATTTACCATTTTTCCAAAGTCTCTCTCATATATTATATCTTCCAGACGTAATCCAGAAGCATTAATAGCGAAACTGGTTTTAGGGACTTTAAATGAAGGCATGACCTTGTAAGGCCAGTTCTTCCACCCCTTGGGACTTTAAATGATATTGCGGCCCGGTAAGGTCACACATTTCCATCCCTGTAATGTGTAAAAAAAGGGGAGAGAGCAAGGAGGCGGGACTTTGAGTGAGGCAGGTGGCATCAAAAGAATAGTTTGGTGAACATAATTGGAATTTATTGGTTGCCATAAGATACAAACAAGGTACAATAAATAGAAACACATTGAGGTGATGCATGGGTAATACAGTACATCTTAGTCATAACTTGAATATCACATAAAACAGCAAGCAAAGTGCACCAAAAACATAATAAGGATAAAATTGTAAAATATGGTAGTGCCTGCAAAAAACTCGGGCCTCTTGGATCCTTGAGTAGGGTATAAGGTTAGCTAACAAAGCTATATGAGTATTGATTAATAACAAAGCGTATGGCAGCTCTACGCGTTTCATGGCTGAAAGGTCACCCGTCAGGAGCCAGCACTTGATGTTTCTTAGAATAGAAATATTGACATTAACTTAGATAGTAAAGTGAATGCAAATATGAGCAGGGGTGAAATTAGAAACCCCCGTACCAAATGCAATTAAACTTACTCGAGTTCATAAGATGGTGGTATGATGCTGGGAAACACGAGCCATCCGACAGTAATCCCCACCGAGAGCCGTGGCAGGCAGTCCAGCGGGGGAGCCCCATAGGCATCAACCAAGGCGGGCATGGAACCAAAGGCGACCTAAGTGTGAAGTGAGATATAAGGTGAACCAGGGTATTCACATTGGGAGGGTGAAAGGCGTGAAGGAGTGAAGGAAGGGTTGGGTAGTGGAAGATGGGAAGTGATGGTGAGAGCTGACACCGGAAAAGTGGTGGAGTAGAGGAATTAGATGGAGACAAGATACCACCAGTGAAGAGGGAAGGTGAAAGATCGGATGTGAAAGTAACTGGATACCTGAGATGGAGAAATCAACTGGTTAGGGGGGAAAAAAGTCTGAGCTATGTGTAGACTGGTGTGGAAAGGAGCCTCATGTTCCAAACACCACCCGGAAGGTGCCCACATGAGCGTCACCACGTGACTCAGACTCTGTCTTAGTCCCGGTCAGGATTTCTGCTGTTTCTTGGTCCATGCTAGGCCCTTCCATCTCATGTGGTTTGTCCACTGGTGCTGTATGCGCGCCCTTCACTGTCACCGACAACTGACCAGCACCACCCTGAACCATAGCAGCAAAAATGCTTTCCACCTGGCTGTTAAGAGGGGAAACCACAGGCATTTTGGGCTCATTTACCATTTTTCCAAAGTCTCTCTCATATATTATATCTTCCAGACGTAATCCAGAAGCATATGCAGTGGCAACTTTTAACAAAAGTAATAAATTCAGGAGTAAACCATTCCTGTCTTGTTCTCCTTTGTTCTGTACAGCCTGCCTTTCAGTGCTCCACCTAGTGGTACTCCGCAGTACCAGACTGTCAGACTGTGGAGGAGACACACTAGTATAGATTGGGTGTACATCCCAAAGTTCAAACATCTCTTTTAATACTTTGGTTACAAACCAGGCCCTTAATCCCAGACCCAAGTCCTTCCTGGGGACTGTTATTAAACTGGGAATGAAGACAGACTCATTCGCTGAGACTTGAGAAGTTGCAACTTTCAAACGAACATCCTCCCAGCTGGAGGTCACCACAGCCTGGTGCTCACCCAGAGCGCTGCCAGGTGCTGGACTCATATACAAATTTTCAGGCTCAGCATCAATGAATTGCTCCAGATCATTACCAGTGACAATGTCACTTGGACATTCCATGCCAACATCACTTTTGTGGGTCACAAAGTTTCTGCTGTGTGCTCGCCCTCATTTGGTTCATCTTGCTCACGTGGGTTAATCCCAGCAGCAGCCACCGTGCCTTCAGGTTCCTCCGCCTCCAATACATACATTTCCATGGAAATTTCTAGGGACAACTGTGCTGTCTTACCACCAGTTGCTATGGGCAACGGCCCATTTTTTATTACAGCTTTTTTTCTGCAAGAACCTGGGGTTTTCCCAACAGCAGTACATTTTCCATAATCATAAACATTGACATCATTTGTACCTCTTGCAGGCTGTCCTAGCTCACTGCCAACTTGAGACTGGCAGATATTAGACACATCACTATTTTCCTCTTGAGAAGCACACACAGGCGCCGGTTTGACTTTAACCCCTGCCTCCCCACTGTACAGGGTGCTGCACAGGGAAAAGTCACCCTCAAGAACACATTCAGTGGCCCCACTAACTGGGGTCACTCTCACATCATGGACAGTCTCATATCCAGTCCTTTTCAACATAAACTCTGCGGTTCCAGCCATCATTTCATTCTTACCCACCACAATAGTAGGGGTCACCATCTTCATTTGAGTATGGCATCTCACGAACCAGTCCTCTGCTGCACTTTTACTGGCCAACTCCCCCTGGTGGCCACGGGATGAAACTACAGCAGGTATCTCCCACTGTTTAGCACCCCCCTGCTGACACAACAGGAAACTCCTCCTTGTTGCCAGGGGTGGCTGCAAACATATTTGTACAGGAATTTGGGCCTGCAGACAAAAACTTTTGCTCAGCAATATTATCTCCAGCCGTACTCCATAACCTAGGGCAAGAAAACATGCCATGCCCCAGCTGGCCACATTTCAGGCATGGCACTGGACGACTTTTGCCCAGGGCGCTTCTCTCCTGGTGATTCCCAGTTGGCCGGAACGCACAGGCCTCTTTATGGGAACGCTGAACCAAATCTCCACTGCAGCTCCTCCTTACAAGCACAACTTTTACTCTCGTCGCCATGGGAGACCGCTTTCTCCCAGCAGAACTTTGCTGGCTCTCTCCAACATGGTTTATCGGCTCCTCCTGAAGCTACTTGCCACGATCCTTGTTAGACATATCCCATGGTACACAGACAGCCCAACTGGCTTCCTCTGTGTTGCTATGGGCAACCACTCTCAGACCAGGCCTTTGGTCAGCCTCTCTTCTGGCACATAACACAGACATCCCTCTGCTGTTCCCTGTCTCAGGCTGTGGTACTTTCCCACTTTTCACAACAGCTGCTGGTGGTTTAACTGCAGCAGCGATGCCAGGGGCAACAACACCCCTCTTCAACTTATGGACATCCAGCTGCTCTCCCCTTGCACTGAGGTTTGGCTTGCTTTCCTCTGTAGCTTGGTTCACTCCTGCCAAGTGCCGCTTGCACCAGTCCACAGTTAATTCAAACACTGTTTATACATTTTAGGACCTCTAAGGGGATTTTTAAGGCAATGAAATGTAGATTGAAAATTAGATTAAAAAATCAATTTATTGATATAAGTCAAAATAAAGAAATACAAAATCATTACTAGGTCAAAATTAAAGAAATACAAAATCATTACAGTATCAACACATAAATGAATAATAACAATTCAAAATTTGGGTCAAATTGTAATCTGAACTGAGTAACAATGATTCCATAAAAGAGAAGTGTGGGAGAGAAGGTGATGTGTCTCACTACCCCTTGAAGTCACCAGAGGTGACAACCGTGGTGTGGAGTAGTAGTGGAATTCCAACGCGTTTCAACATACATATTTCACAAGTCTTCTTCAGGGAAATACATCACAGTCTAGAAAACCAAGAATCATAATGTTACAATCAAAAAATGTATATAGATGTGTATATCTTCCATCAAAGTGAGAATATCACAAACACTCACGTCCTCCCAGGGCATCTCAAAAATTTAGTGCGATCACTCATGTTAAGACAGAGGTCCCACGCCTCAGGCTGTTGATACTGTCCTATAGCTCTACAAGACGACTGGATACTGAAAAGATCCCAGTGTTGGGCGTTTTGCAGCATAGAATAGCTGTCTAGAAAAATAGGGCAAATTAATATCCGATAGCGAGAGGAGCAGAGAGAGAGGGAAAAAGAAAGAAGAAAAAAGAAAGAAAGAGAAAGAAAGGGAGAAAAAAGAAGGAAAGA
Source organism: Lithobates septentrionalis (assembly GCA_037952835.1). NCBI lineage: Eukaryota > Metazoa > Chordata > Amphibia > Anura > Ranidae > Lithobates > Lithobates septentrionalis. The sequence goes on along the minus strand of JBBDGP010001104.1, from coordinate 203,844 downwards.
GAAAGAGAGAAGAAAAGAAGAAAGAAAAAAAAGGAGAGAAGGAGAAAAAAGGGGAGAGAGAGAGAGAGAGAGAGAGAGAGAGAGAGAGGGGGGGGGGGGGAGAGAGAGAGAGAGGGGGGGGGGGGAGAGAGAGAGACAAAGAAGGGGGAGAGAAAAAGAAAGAGGGAGAGAGAGAAAGAGAAAAGGAGAAAGAGAGAGAGAGGGAGAGAGAGAGAGAGAGAGAGAGAAGGGGGGGGGAGAGAGAGGGGGATAGAGAGAGAGAGAGGGGGGGGAGAGAGAGAGAGACAAAGAAGGGGGAGAGAAAAAGAAAGAGGGAGAGAGAGAAAGAGAAAAGGAGAAAGAGAGGGAGAGAGAGAGAGAGAGAGAGAGAGAGAGAGAGAAAGAAAGAGGGAGAGGGAGAGAGAAAGAGAGAGGGAGAGAGAGAGAGAGAGAAGAGAGAGAGAGAGAGAAAGAGTGGCAGAGATCTCCCACCCTCACATCCAGCCCCCCCCATGTAGCGCCCATAAGCCAGGAAGTTATAACAGCAGGTGGTGTACCTGGAAGGGAGAGGCCCCTTAAAGAGACAGTGTTCCTGTTGTTGCTCTGTGTAGTGGAGTAACTGTGAATATGGAGAGTCCAACAGTGTTTGAATTTTGTATGTACGTATGACCTCGGTGGTGTGGATGTGTCATTGCCATCATCCCATATAATAATTTATAAATTTTAGGACCTCTAAGGGGATTTTTAAGGCAATGAAATGTGGATTGAAAATTAGATTAAAAAATCAATTTATTGATATAAGTCAAAATTAAAGAAATACAAAATCATTACTAGGTCAAAATTAAAGAAATACAAAATTATTACAGTATCAACACATAAATGAATAATAACAATTCAAAATTTGTAATCTGAACTGAGTAACAATGATTCCATAAAAGAGAAGTGTGGGAGAGAAGGTGATGTGTCTCACTACCCCTTGAAGTCACCAGAGGTGACAACCGTGGTGTGGAGTAGTAGTGGAATTCCAACGCGTTTCAACATACATATTTCACAAGTCTTCTTCAGGGAAATACATCACAGTCTAGAAAACCAAGAATCATAATGTTACAATCAAAAAATGTATATAGATGTGTATATCCTCCATCAAAGGGAGAATATCACAAACACTCACGTCCTCCCAGGGCATCTCAAAAATTTAGTGCGATCACTCATGTTAAGACAAGGGGTCCCACGCCTCAGGCTGTTGATACTGTCCTATAGCTCTACAAGACGACTGGATACTGAAAAGATCCCAGTGTTGGGCGTTTTGCAGCATAGAATAGCTGTCTGGAAAAATAGGGCAAATTAATATCCGATAGCGAGAGG